>CAIGRQ010007550.1:0-16544 GCA_903798375.1 Fraxinus sp. D2006-0159
TTAAGTAAATGCAGTATTTTATAATTTTAGATGTTTGATATGTATTATTTGAATTGTTGAATTTTTTTTACAATGATTAAAAATTTAAAATAAAAAAACGTTTTTTTACACTTAAACTTCGCCTAGGCTCGCCAAGCCTCTAAATCTTGAAGCTTGGCCTCCACGCCTAGCCACGCTTTACGCTTTTTAGAACACTGAGAACAGCAGCAACTGCAGTGCTCATAATAAGTAAAATAATTTTAATAATTTAAAAAAATAATAAATTTCAATACAAAGAGTAATGCTATTCAACATTACTGATGTTAAGTATCAATTTAGATGATAATTTTATTAGAAATACAATGTCATATGATTTATTTATCGAATATAATCATCTAAAACCAGTTAGACAGTAATATTCATTTATAAATTAAAATTTAAAAGGTTAAAATATGCCTTAATATCCGCGTCGAGCTTGATAATGATTAAAGTAACATGTTATTGTTGACCCTAATTTATTAATTCTTCATATTAAAAAGTTTTGAGTTCTCAATTATTTAAATTTGTGAATTGAAGTACCTAAATTACAGAAGTTGTCTAAATAAACGTTAAAATCGATATGAAAGTCAAATTTGATATGTGAATCTAGATCCTCGCATTATCATTCACCATTTTTCTCTTTAATTTTATGTCGTTTGAGAAGTTATGTACGATTTTAATATTTACATGCATTAACAGCAACCTTCACGTGAGGATCCAAATTCAAAAATTTAAATAGGTTAAGATTTAATAATAGAAAACCTCACTTTTGATTGTTGACAAGCAAAAATGACACTAATTGAAAAGTTAAGGGTATGTTCTCTCAACCATGCTTGATGTACAGAAAATTTTGTACAGAAGTTTTACCTATAACACACATGGTAGGGCCCGCGCAATTAATTTTTTTTTTAAAATACATGTGGGGCCCGACCCCATGTGAGGGGCCTGTAAAAGCCCCGTCAAAAATCTTCTGGCAAGGAAGATTAATTCATGTTCTCTTTACCTTTTTCAAATCGTTGTCTATTTTTGATTTTCTAAAAAAGTGAAAACGCGTTCTCTTTCCTATTTTCAAAAACGCGTTTTTGAAAATAAGTTAAAAATTTATAAAGAAAACTCAAAACGATAAATTTGTCGTTTTTGATGTTTTCCGTTATAATCCAGCCAAAATTTTCAAGACGCGTTTTGGGTGTTTTCAAAATGTCAAAAAGAACACATTTTCAACAATCTCAAAATGAACACTCAAAATCCAAAACCAAAAATAAATTCAAAACTCAAAATACAAAATTGAAACACAAAGAAAACAACCCCCTAAAGAACTTGACGCTGTGTTTTCCACTTAGTTTATCCGTTCTTGATATTCAAGAAGCAAAATCTCGCCAGTTAGCCTTCTTTGGCAATTGTTTATATAACATAAATATATACCATTTTATTTATATTTTAAATAGATCATAAACAACTCTCAAACATATAATATATTCATATAATATTTTTGAATTCGTAATCATTAAGTTGAAATAACATTTCATTTTAAATCCCTAATTGGTTTAGCTCAAAATTTGATAAAAGTTTAAGTCAAGATCAACAATTAATTTTAATTTTACATTTAACATTTCATCATTTTTTATCAAAATCTATTAAAGATCTGATTTTTAGTTGAATCCAATGAGGACTAAATATTTTGAATTTGTCAAATAAAAGTTGAAGTTCGAAATACGTCTACTTCAGTTGGCAAAAAATTGACTAGACGACTCTCGATCAACTCTAAAGATTGCAAAGCTTTTAGATTGTCATTGAATATAACTCTAACCTAACTATGAAGAAAAACTTAAATAAGCAATTATTGATTATCAATGAGCAAGACGTGGATTGTAGTGTGAATATTGTATAATCAAGGGAAGGCTTCAAAGCGGTCATGCTCTTAACAAATTAGTAAAGAATTATTGATTACTTAAACAATATTACCCTAATCGATTACTACCCCGCAATAGGGTGTGTTTGAGTCATATTATTTTAGAAAAATGTATTCTGGAATAGTAGATTGATAGAGAATGTATAGTTGAAAAAGAAGAAAAAATTATTTATGTGATGAAAAATATTATTTTATTGAATAATGTGTGGTTGAAAATGAATAGTATAATGATAATGAAAATTTTAACGTATATCAAAATTTAATAATCTTAATTAAGCATTATAGCGTGATTAACTCTTATAATCATGTATAATCTTCCAAGAGTTAACACAAAGTACAAAGGTTGTCACCACGCATTATTTGACTATGACATGAAAGTTAACCCATAGTGCATTCATATAAGTACAATGACATGAAAGTTGACACGTAATGCCTAAACAAGTGTTGAATCGACGACGATACACAAGTAAATTGAATTGTTAGATTCAAAGCAGATTTATACGTAAATAACCTAACTCAATTTTTAGCTACTTTGCCTTTTCAAACATATCGTGTAGAATTTGACTCTTCACTTTCGTATTTCATGCAACCGACCCTATTTGAACCTTATTAGTTTTCTTTACTGTATTTTACTTTCAAATTCAGTGACTCACTTGACACGAAATGGTTAATATTCGGTATAAGCCAACTTGATTGAGAAAGCGATTGTATAAATTCATTAAAGAGTTCGCATTATTATTGAATAGGGTGTATATATACACCATTTATGCGTGTTGACTAAGTGTCACACGTGTACTAATAAATCGAGCTATTTAAGTTTAAAATAAATAATTTAATTACAACTTGTACCACCTTGATATTTATACTGAGTAGCATTTTCAAGTATATCATATTTTACTTGAATCTTCTGCTTCGCCGTTCACGCAAGCTACCCAATTTGGATCTTTATTGAAATTTCATTTTGGACCTTTCGAGTTACAGAGGATCTTAGCCCAATCCAATTGCCTGATTTTGCTAATTATTATTATTATTATTATTATTATTATTATTATTAATGACCTAATTAACAGCTACAATTTACTTGGTTCAATAATGGGATTAGCTAATGATGGGGACAATAGGGTGTGTTTGAGCCACGTTATTTTAGAAGAATGTATTCTGGAATAGTAAATTGATAGAGAATGTATAGTTGAAAAAGAAGAAAAAATTATTTATGTAATGAAAAATATTATTTTATTGAATAATGTGTGGTTGAAAATGAATAGAATGATGATGATGAAATTTTTAATGGATACCAAAATTTAATAATCTTAATTAAGCATTATAGCGTGATTAACTCTAATAATCATGTATAATCTTCCAAGAGTTAACACAAAGTACAAAGGTTGTCACCACGCATTATTGAAATTTCATTTTGGACCTTTCGAGTTACAGAGGATCTTAGCCCAATCCAATTGCCTGATTTTGCTAATTATTGTTATTATTAATGACCTAATTAACAGCTACAATTTACTTGGTTCCTACTTATTCAGCAATTGTCTTCTCAGTCATCAACTCTCTCTGGCTGACTCGCTCCCTCAAATCCTCTCTGGTCTCTGCCTTTATAGAATTCAGATTTTCTACAGAAACAAGCACGCTCACGCTTTCGTTCCTCTCTTTCTTTCTCCCTAGAACGGATACGGAGAAACAAGTAGAGAGAGAGTGACTGGGAAGTTTATTAAGTTATTATTTCTGATACCTTTCTTGTACATTCAAAAGTATTCTTTTACTCCCTTCCCTTTCTTTCTTCAATAAAAAAATCCACCTTTTACTCCTCTTTAGATAAAGCAAGGCCATGCAATTTAGTTTTGTATAAAGTTTTGGGTTTTGATTCCAACTGGGTTCATCAGAAATGAAGAAAGAAGATCAAGCAAGGTCTCTATTTGGGATTTCTTTAACTGATAGACCCATTTGGCAACAGTTTCTCATATGCTCTTCTGGGTTCTTCTTTGGTTATCTTGTCAATGGCATTTGTGAGGTTCGTTTAAGTTTTTCTTGTATATATATTCGTAATAATTGCAGTTGTCCTTGTTTGATTCCTTGTGTCATTGGATCCTTTGTGTTTTGGTTTTATTGGGTGAATTGAATTCTTGGATTTTTCTTTGCCTGTTAGTTGTTTGTTAATTCGCTTGAGTCAGTCTCATGATGAAGAGAAGTCTCTTAAAAACGGGATACAATGAATGATCGGCAATTCAATTTTGCGCAGTTTAGAAATTAGAATTGCTTTGAAAAGGGTTCTTAATTTGGAATTTTCAGTAAACGTTATGTTTTCAATGGTTGATTTTACTTTTTTGGCGCTGAAATTCAGATTTTTGGCTTTGCATATTGGCTTTGTTGATCATTTCACTGTTCCATTGATACAAAAGTTTCTATGAAGCTCATATCCGTATAGAATTAGATAATTGTGAATAATGAAGTTGCAAAGTTGACTAACCATGAAATTTTTTATATCTGCTTGCAGGAATATGTATATAATAGGCTCCAATTCAGGTCCATCCTCCATTCTCCGATAATTATATTACATTTGTGCTAATTATTCCGGTGGCTCATATTGAATTAAAAAAAAATTATACATGATGTTTTGCAGTTATGGATGGTATTTTACATTTGTCCAAGGCTTTGTGTATTTGGTACTGATATATTTACAAGGCTTCACCGTTAAGCAAAAGGTGAATCCATGGAAAACATATGTCAAGCTCTCTGCTGTTCTTATGGGTTCTCATGGATTAACAAAGGGTTCCTTGGCTTATCTTAATTATCCGGCACAGATCATGTTCAAGTCGACAAAGGTATATCATACTTGAAACTGACTTTGGGATTGGTCAATGATATTATATTCAAAGATTGTGATTAGACCAACTCAAAATTTGATGCTCATTTTAATTAGTTTATAGTCCACTTTGATTGGTTTGTCCTCGTCTGGTTCATCCTTTCTTCCAAGTTGCAACATTGCACTTTGATTTTGATACTATAATGTGTGAGATTTGCAATTTGTTAAATTGATCAGCTCGTTTGGTTATTGAGTACAGGTATTACCTGTAATGCTAATGGGCGCGTTTATCCCCGGCTTGAGAAGAAAATACCCTGTTCACGAATACATATCTGCCGTGCTTCTAGTCGTTGGGCTGATTCTTTTCACTTTAGCAGATGCTAACACTTCTCCGAACTTTAGTGTCATTGGCGTCTTGATGATTTTAGGTGCTTTAGTTATGGATTCGTTTCTCGGTAACTTGCAGGAAGCAATTTTCACCATGAATCCCGAAACTAGTCAGGTGTTTATAATTATACGCCACTGCTTATACTTAAGATGACATTGCATATAGTTTTTCAGTGAATCTATATAGCTCTAATTCTCTCAGATGGAGATGCTATTTTGCTCAACATTGATCGGGTTGCCTTTCCTATTACCGCCAATGATTTTGACCGGAGAGTTGTTCAAGGCTTGGAATTCTTGTGCTGAGGTAAGGAGAGTAATTTCTTGTTCGGCCTGACCTGTTGCTTTTCCATTTGCTTCTGTACTCCTCTATGGCTCTATGTATATTTGTTCTTTTAAATTTATCAGTTCGTTAATTTTGCATTTGCAGCATCCTTATGTCTATGGAGTGCTCATCTTTGAAGCATTGGCTACATTTATTGGTCAAGTCTCTGTTTTATCACTCATTGCCATTTTCGGGGCTGCCACCACTGCAATGGTAATTACACCTCGACTTTTGTTATGTTTTCAGCTTGCACGATTCTTCTCCATAAAAATTCGTATTGGGACATTTATTTCATATTATGTACTTCTTTGCTCTTGCAGATAACAACAGCACGAAAGGCTGTGACTTTGTTGTTGTCATACTTAATTTTTACGAAGCCTCTTACTGAACAACATGGTTCGGGGTTGTTACTCATAGCCATGGGAATTATACTGAAGCTCGTCCCTGATACTAAACCTCCTAACCAGGCTGTTGTATCCAGTGCTCAGGGAAAAATCGACCCGAAGCGTGTGAAGACACCGGGAAATGGAGCCGATGAAGAAGATGAAGAGAAAATGCCATTAGTCTGAATTGACAAACAAATTGGTTAGGCCATAATTGATTTGTGATGTTCCTTTCTTTTTGCTACAGTTTAGGCATAATCATGTGAGGAATTAGAACCAAAGTTAGCCTATAATTGACTGGGATTAAGAGATTCTTCACATTGTATGGATCTTTTTGGCAAATTCATGTGTATTGCTTATTGTCTAAAGGAATATTGTGTAATCTTATATAAAGAAAGATATCTAGAGTTCCCTTTTGTAAATTATATGGATAATTCGATTTGCAAAGATTTTGATCGTAATTTTCTAAAGAACGGATAATATTAAATCATCTTAAATTCTTAGCGAAATTTGATCATGTCTACTTTTCGTGAAAAATATCAACTCAAGTAAGGATTTTTTCAAACAATGGTGTGGATACTGTTCAAGCAAATTTTATGAAACACGTTTTCCATCTCTTCTCGAGAAATCAAGAAGTAGAGACAGCAATTAAGGTAGATAAATAATAAATTTCCCTGCCTGGTATTCATTTTATTTTACATCATATATGGATAAAAACATTGGCAAAGGTGCGTTTGTAGTCCAACGGTTAGGATAATTGCCTTCCAAGCAATAGACCCGGGTTCGACTCCCGGCAAACGCATGTTAATCAACTTTAATTTTAAACCCAGGTCACAATATTTCTATAAAGTGAGGCTGATCAATAATCGTGTTCCCGTGCCTCGTCTAAAAAAAACGTGCGACCAAGGAACTTATTTTTATTTTCTTAATTTAAAATTAGATTGAAAAAATAATTAATAAATTATGTATCTCTCTTTTTAAACTTGTACAATACTTTTTTTTCCCCTTTTATTAACTTGTACAGTTCTATTCTATGAATTTATCAAATACATTATTTACTTTAATTTCTAATCTTAACCCTGGTTAGTCTTTTTCTAGTTATCTCAAAGTTACCATAACCTTTTCATTTTTTTAAAAAAATTTATTAATGTTTTGAATAATGTCATAAGAAATAGACCGAATCACTTGGTTCGACAACAAAATCTTATTGACGATATAAGATACAATATGGTTTTATTTCAAAAAATGCTCACACTGGAGGGAGCATATCCATAGAAACATTTGAGCCCCGGAATCACAACCATTCAACGGGATTAAAAATGTCAAGATCCCAAGCGATTTATTAAGACTATAACTCCTTAGTCGTTGGCCGCGCACAAGACTACGAACAAATGTATAAACCATTAAAAGAAGTTTAGAAATGACCCGTTCACCCCAAAACTTGGTAAACTTAAGTTGGTTTTAGCGTAAAGAAGTTAATTATTTATTTACAAAATTTCACTCAATTACAACCTTTTTACTTTTTCCTAATTGAGCTTAATTTATAGAATAGTCCATATGGAATGAATTGAAAAATGTTGATTTATGTTAATCATTGCAAGATTAAAACATGTAAAGTAGATTTATATGAAAATAGGGCAAATTATGGTGTATGCAATTTCTTTTCATGAAATTTGGGAAACCATGCAATTAATAAGCACAATAATGATTGTAATTTACAATCTGTGTTAATTCGGTAATTGTTTATGTAATTTTTTGACAACTTGAATTTGAAATTGTTAGTTGAGTTGTTATTACGAATTGTGACTTAAAAACTCTTTGTTATGTACATAAATTTTCGACGATTTGAATTTATAAGTATTAGTAGTGTTGTTAGTTATAGAAAAATTCTTTAAATACAAGAAATGTTGCCAGATTTTGTACATAATTTTGAATTGGAAAAATCATGTGCGTGTAGCAGTGTATCTGTGTGTTTCCCTCCTCCATGTTTGAATCCAATCCTTCAATTTCAAATTTTTGTGTGTATTCTGTGAAATTTCTCTGTGCATATATATATATATAAAGTGGTGTCATTTTCATATATTGTATATTCGGATCAAAGATAATAGTTACAAACTTCATTAATGCGTACTGAGAATCATAATCCACCAGAATCAAATTCAATGTCAAATGAATTTTGTAGAAGGCTCAAAATGCCACATAAACCGTTTGCTCCTTTTATGCATTGAACCGTACCGCATCGCATCAAACATTAAAATGTATCTCAAACTTAACTCAAATTATTCAAATGCTGTATTATTCAGATGTTTTTAGAAAAATTGATACAACTTCAAGAAAATTATTAACTTCGTCCAAGACCAGTCATCAATTGTCAATTCTAGCACGTTGGAAGTTCTTTGTCACTGAATTTGTACCTAGCTTAAAGAATCTAACGATAAACAAGTTTGTACTATTATCTTTGATCCGAATATACAATATATGAAAATGACACCACTTTTTATAAGGAATAAGATGCCCTTGCATAAATGGAAGGTCCTGAATTTGAAGGACACTAGACCTAGACTTCCATTTTAACTATAAAACTTAGAGCTCAAGCTAAATAAAGTACCATAGTGTTATAGATATATGTTGCCTAAAGTAATTCTTTTAAATTATAATTAAAAGTAATTATTATAAATTATCAAATTAAAAATGCAATACAAGTTGTTCAAATGGGGGGTTGAGAATCTCGAGAACCTAAACAAAAATAAAGAAGTGAGCGTACCCCAAGGCTCTCCTCTTCTCCCTTTTTGGCTAACCACCATCAATCCCATTTTTCACCTTGAATTGGTCAAAGCCAAAAATATGATGAATAGAAGGAAAGGAGAGCAGAACAATACACGAACGACTTGATTATAGTATACGTCGGATGTTTTCGTGAGCACTTTAACCGGACTTTCGCTTACAGAAAATAGGCCTACGAAAGAGAATAAAAAATCCTACGAGATTCACTCATAATAGAAGGGATTACCTACGTATCGTGTTAATAAGAAAAACGAGCGATTGAACTAGTCTTTTGACTAAATAGATATGAGTAGAATAATTTATTTATTATCGATGGTGGTGAACATTTGTTTATGTGATAGTGATTCTATACGACTTTTCATCACCACTTCTAATGAAGGATTATTCTAGGGGTACAAAATGGTGTCCAAAATGGTCAAGTGACGGTCCCCTATTGGAGGGGCGGCTGTCCTACATGTAGCAAGGTCCTCTAATGAATATAATCCTACTCGACTGTTCATCACTGTATGTAATGGTTGAGCTAAAATCTCAACCTCAAATCTACTAATTCCAGCAACTTGCAAAACTTTGCTATTTAATTTTTTTTAAAAACCAACACTTTGAAAATATAGAATTCAATAGAAAACGAAACTGAATTACAGAGAGAGAGAGAGAGAGAGAGATTCACAATGATCCAATTCACCCCCTTTCCCTCCTCTCCATTCTTTTATAACCGAAAGAAGAAACAAGTTTTATGAAAATGTAATTGTTAGGACGTGGTACGGGGCACACAATTACAAGTTCTGAAATAAAAATGAAAAATAATGAATATTAAATTTTTACATGGACAAATCACGGACAAATTGTAGAAAAATTTCACTATAACAAAATATTACAAGAATTTCTCTCTAAAAACTCTATTTTTCCCCGAAATGGGATTTTGCCTCAAAATTGGGATGATAATTAGAGGAATGAAAACACACACATATATATAGAGGACAATGATGGAGTGAGAGAATTCAAGCAAAATTTCTCCATCTTCTTTGATCATTCAATTATTTAACAAGAATTGCTCTTATCCCTTTACAATTAATTCATTGACTTCGTCAAAAGTGGCTTTAACGCTACAACAATGAATACGACGTATTCCTATTACATTCAGCAATTTCGATTCAAAACGATACCGTTTTGTTGAATTGAAACGACGTCGCTTGAATTAAAATACCGGTGGCCGGCTTGTCTTCTTCCTGGTGTTCCCCTTGTCTCCCCATTTCAGCTGACCTGCTCTTTCATAACACTGTACTTCTAATAAAAATATAGTTATTCGAACTATCACGTATATGTTTATGAATTCCAAAAAGATTGTGTTTGCACGCAATACATTGCACATTGCTTTTGCCAAGCGTATTATTTATGATTACTGCACGAACTTTATGATAATGGCAGAAAACTTATTAAAGTTGTCATTTCCAAAGCAACAAAAATAGTGTCCCGTAGCGTTTGAACTTCACCATAAAAATATCTAATAGCATCTGATTGGGACCCCTTCAAGAATCTCAAACTTCACGTTTAATTATTCTTTTAGATTACAATAAAAATACTTTTATTTTGTGAGTATAAATCATTAATTTTATCCTTCTAGCTTAGAGCACTCTTGAAAAGTTTGTATCGTGAATTTGATTTCGTCACAACAATTTAACCCGGAGGAAATCTTTAACATGCAATTAATTGGAAAATAAAACAAATCAAACGCATCCCACGTATTGAAAAGCCATTTTTATTGTAGAACAAATTTCCTCATTTTTGTAATTTTTTTTTTTTGACGTATGAACCCTGCAGCCGCTACCAATTCGCCCACTGGGTAAATCTCTCTCCATGTGCAATAGCCCGCAAACCAAATAAAAGAGATAAATTGCACTAGGCAAGTCCAGTACGACTGACTCGACCGAAGAAAGTGTTGATAGAGAATTCGAACTCGCAACCTTCGATCTCCGCGTTTACTTGCTCCACCAACTCATTTTTGTAATTTTGGATGGCATACACGTGAGGAATAGCCAAATTCATTCTTGTGATTGTCAAGAATTCTAGGTCGTCATTTTCGAGACTGCTGCAATTGTAAAGTCTATTTTGGGCATTGGAAATAGAGTTCAGTATTGAAACTCCTAGTCACAAAACAAGCATACTATAATGAGTGGTCTTTAAAGTTTAACCAAAACTTCAAACTGGTCCTTTAAAATTATTTTATTGAACTATTTAGGAAATAGCAAATATGATTTAAATCTTTATTTTAAAAGTTTGAAAAGAAAAGTGTTCACTAATGGCGTGTTTGTTAGTTGGATTGAAAGGTAAAAATTAATAATTCATTATGCATTCAAACTAAATTTGTTCATCTCAATTCGAACAATTTTATACAACGATATATGTACATATTATAAATCGTGCAATACATGAAAATAGTCCCCGTTGTTCACGAATATCTTAATTACATATCTAGCAACTATAATTATCATATTTATATCCGTTACAACGTTACATACATACCACGTACACGAAGTTTCAAACATCATGCATTCAAACTAAATTTGTTCATCTCAAATCAAACAATTTTATACAACAATATGAATATTAGAATTATTTATTGGATAATATAAACAAATCTCTCAAACTAAGCATTGGCTGTTTGTGAATCCCTTAATTACACACCCAACAACTATATTTATCACATTTATATCCGTTAAAAATATTACATACATAGGAAATCTTAACTGTCCTTTTCAAATCGAAATTATTTGTAGGATGGTATGTGTTTTAACATTATTAATTGCGTCACGCGTAAAATTAATATCACAAACTAAGCTTTAGCGGTTTGTGAGTACACATACCTAACAATTTTATTTATCACATACATATCCGTTCAACATTCCATACAAACAATACATATGAAATCTTAATTTTAAGCAATCAAAATAAAATAAAATTATACAACAATCTCATATCATTAGTTGGCGAGTTCCACAATAACCCCACCACCTCAATCTTCATGAGTGATATTGATAAGCTATGGCGTAACATTAATCGGAGTTTTAGATTCATGCATTAGTGTAGCTGTTAGGACAGAAATATGATTGTCAGAAAGTAATTAATGTAGTTGGAACATATTATGATAATCTTAAAAATTATTTTAAAAGTTTGAAAGTCAAAAGTGTTCATGGTGACACGCACCATCGTGCAAGTAAACATGTCTTAAATGTTACTTAACAAATTAACTTTAATTGTCTAAAATCGAAAAATTAGTATAATGGTGTGCATCAATCATTAATTACTTAACAAATTCAAACACCGAAGCCCCCGATTGTTTTCAATTCTTTTGTCTACATACTCAACCACACATCGTAAACTAAAAAAAATTTCTTATTTTTTAACCATACATTTTTTAAAAATTCACAATTTAAAACAATATTTTTTTTTTCCAGAAAATAGTCACAAACAGGGCAAACTAAACCCGGCAACAAATACCTTAATTACATTTATATCCATTACATAATTACCTAAATCTACAACTTTGATTCATATCATATCGACAATATCCATTATCTGGCTTAAAATAGAAACAATTAAATAAATAAAAATAAATAAATAAAAATCCAATCAAATAATTATAAAATTATTGAATGTGGCCTACCACTTTAAGCAAAATTCATGAAAAGTCTTCACTTTTCGGTTATATAAAGAGCAATTTTTAAGGGGAAAAAGTAATAGGGGCAGTGGTGTAATTAAATCGAAAAGAAAGGGTAAAAACCTGGCAGAATCCAACCTTCTGCCATTGTTTTGTCGGTCTGTATTACCCTTATCAACGGTTAATTAGTAATTACAACCTCCCTTCGAGAATCGAGTCCTCCCAGGTATTGTTTGCCCTCGGGTTTCAGTATTATAACAGTTTTGCCTTCACCTATTTATTGATTCCTCTTCAAGCCTTAAACCCCTATACCTCCTCTGCTCACTGCACTGCTCTGCTCCATCAATCCAAAACTCGCTATTGCTTTCTCTCTCTACACAGGCAAATACATATATATGTATATACAGAGAGAGACAGAGAGAGAGTAAGAGGAAGAGGTAGAGGAAGAGGAAGAGGAAGAGAGAGAGAGAGTGTGTGTGTGGAAGAGCACAGAAGGGGAGAGGCTTTTCTGTGAATTTGAGGTGAGTTGATTTTTTATTTTTTGTTTTGATTGCTTGGTTTGTTTTTGATGATGGGCTTTTGTTTTTGAATCCGTTTGAGATTTTGGGTGCTTGATTATCAATGCAGGCATGAATGTTCGATGATCGCGCGGTGATTTTTATTATTCGCTTTGAAATTTTATTTTTGTATTTTTGATGCGGTATTGTCCTTTTTCATCTGATCATCTTGCATTCTACATGTATGTTTAGTGTATCAATGAAGAAAAGGGCAGAATCTTCATGTATGTGTTAATGGCTTTTGCATGACATTGAAAATCTATGGATTTTTGCAATGTGGGTAGATACTTTTTCTTCTTCTTTTAATTCTATATATTGTGTGTTAATGAACTACTTGCAAAAACAAATTGAACTTGATTCCTGATATGTTCAATTTATATGGCCTTTTTTTGGTCCTGTTTTGGGCATTGATGAGAGTGGATTAATGATTCCATAAGATCAATGACTCTGGAAATTTCTAATTTTGTTGAGAGTACTTTTTTTATTGAAAGTGGAATTTCCACTGAATAGGTCAGTCATTAATAAGACAATAACCATATTTATACAGCCATAAAAATTCCGGGAACTTGTAAGTTGAATTAGAACAAATTTCTTCAAATTTCCTTTGAGGATGCATATTGTAGATGATCAAATGTATGGGAAATGGGGTAACCTCTAACATATAAAGATTTCCTTTTTTCTTTTTCTTACTTTTCTACAGGGTGTTTGTTGGTCTTTGGTTGATGGCATTACTTTTCGTGATTATGCATCAAATCCAATATTCCATTATATAACCATTTTAATTTCCTTTTCTTTCAACTTTTGGCGGTGATGGGTGGATGGGTGTTCTAGTCTTGGTTTGACAGCAATTACCGCTGACAGGTTTATCGGACAATTTGTAATTAGGTGGTAGATAACAGCATGTGGCCCCTTCTGGCTCGTGTCTCCCCTGCACCATCTTCATCACCCTCCCTTTGTAGGTCTACACCATTTTCTTAGGATACCATAGGGGATTGTAGGAGCGGGAGTGAGGCTAGAATCTTAAGGGCTATATAACTTGGTCATAAATAAGTAAGAAAGGTTTTAAGTAAAGTTAGATAAATCAAGGATTATTGCATATTTAGGCTAA
The DNA here is from genome assembly GCA_903798375.1 of Fraxinus sp. D2006-0159. Taxonomy (NCBI): domain Eukaryota; kingdom Viridiplantae; phylum Streptophyta; class Magnoliopsida; order Lamiales; family Oleaceae; genus Fraxinus; species Fraxinus sp. D2006-0159. The sequence goes on from CAIGRQ010007550.1 coordinate 13,933, forward strand.
TCCATTCTTATCTTGCTTAGATATACTTCTACTATGACTACCATATGCTCCAAAGTAAGTAGTAAATTTGAAAAACAGTTAAATAAGGGTCATCATGCTTCATGTTGATACCTTATTTTCTATGGCAGCAAGAAAGACCCTTTTAGGTAATTTCTAGTTATTTTGGTCTAGGCATCCTCTATTCAGTACGGATGATCTATGAGAATTGAAGTTAACGCTCATAGGTTGGAAGAAAAACCGTCTCTTAGGTGTGTATGCTTCTCTGAATGGCTGTCCAAGTTCATGTTACCAGGAGGAAAGGAAGTGGAAATGAAGGAATTACCGTGAACTCTGAATTAGATCGATGCTTTAGGAAATGGAGACAAAGTGATTGAGTTGTATGCTCACCTTATTGACCACCCTATTGAAGTGAAAGAGTTAGAGGGCTATACACAGATTTAGACCCATGAAAATTTGGGAAAATTATCTCTTCGCTTACAGGTTGAGCTGCTACTTCAAAGTATTGGCATGGCGTTTACGCCTATTACAATAGTTTGACTTTGGGAATATTGCTCGGTATAAAATTGGATGAAAATTTTCTCTCCGCTTATGGGTTGAGCTGCTACTTCAAAGTATTGGCATGGCTTTTAGTTTGGCTTCGGGAATATTGGTCGGTATAAAATTGGATGAAGTGGAAGCTATATTTGCGTATTTGCTTGTCAGGATTGGAATCTAGCTATATGCAAACTCAGTGGTACTAAGATTCAAGGAAATTGGATGTTATTGGAATGCATGTCATACGATGGAACCTAATCGTGAGCCTAGTAAAGTGCTTTTATCGATGGTGATCTTTTCTTTTCAATGCATTTCACTACTTGAACAGAAATTTCCTTTACTCCTATTATACTTCAGCTTGATTGATTCCACTGCTATCCACATTTGAAGAAACACAAACTTAAATAAGTCACCGGTTTTGCCTCTAATTGGAATTCTATCAGGTCTTGCAAGTTGTTGTATCTTGATCCAGCCTCATTTAGTTCAAAAGTGCAATGCTTCGATACACTTTTATAGCTTGGGTTACCATAAAAAATGGCTTCGTAGACCAGAGACAAGCTTTGCGGGAGGATGCGAAATCATTGCTATAGTGAATATAGCAACCATGCTCTGCAAAACTTGACCATGGAGCTTTTTGTTTGCTCTTCAACGACATTGAGCTACTGTGAACACTATAAATTTCATTTCTTATTTCTTTTATTGTGAAGGGGAATAACTCAGGTGGAGATTTATATGCATTATTTGAAGACATCAAGATTTGAAAATAAACTTTATTTTAAAAGATTTATTTTATTTCCTTAAGATGGCTTTTAACTTAAATTAGACTTTGTTAAACACTATGATGAGGGTTAATGTTTTGTTGAGTTTACACTTTCATTGTTGAATAAGAATGACCTCTCTTTAAATTCTCTATACTTCTCCCTCTCCCTCATCTCCCTTGCACCTTTTTCTCTTCTTTTCCCCCTTCTTCTACAATTATAGTTTTTATTAAGAGCGACAATTGTCGAACTCATTTTCAGCAAATGAATTATACTTGTAAAGAGGATAGGATAGTTCTCAAGTAACTCCACTTAATAATCTTGTATGATTATCTTGATAAATGCGGATTCCAAAAATCCCTTTTAGCATCCAACCTAATGAATTTGACCTTTTGTAGGTTGAGACTAAAAAGGAAGCCATGATAAGGAATTATTTAATCTTGTGAAGGTTGATAGTGAAAAGGACAAGGGGGTAAAAATTTTTCCATCAATAAACTTAAAACTAATAAACGGTACAAGATTTCGTCCATTGGCGATGGAATGTCACAAAAAAAGTAATAAACTCGGACTTTGACAATATATAAAATTCTTCTTGTTCAGTCTCTTTAGAATTCTGTTACTGCTTTCTTTCCTTAAAACCCCAATAATTGCCAGCACCATAAATTTCTACCTCTCCTAACCTTCATGACCCCAAACTAAACTAACACGCTTTAATAAAAATGTATGCTTACATTTTGCTAGAGAATCCCAAAGAAAACTTACATGCTTTCCACATTTTTCATGTGCATCATACCAGAAAGATTAAAAAAAAACGAGTTCTTGACTTTTTACCCAATTCACAAATGTTGGTTTTCTTATGAAAAACGACAATAAAAACACCTTAATTTTGTAAGGAACACTAGATTACAAATACTTTCAGATTACTAAAGATGCGAAAACTTTGAAAAATCAATAAAATCATAGACCAAAATCTCTTACTTGAACAAGAGCGTTTGAGCCAAAAAAAAAAAAAAAAAAAAAAAAAACNAAAAAAAAAAAAAAAAGCTCAAATATCTCAGAAATGGAAATTTCAACAAAATGAATTATTTATTAAGACTAGAAAAATGAAGTTAATTGTTTAATTCTTCAACAGTTCAACTCGTATAGATTATTAGGAATCATACAACAACACTTAGAAGACTTTTTCCAACACGATGGGGATATAAAATAAAAGAAGCTAATAATCCATAAAGAAACTTACTTGAATAGCGTTGTCAAGTCACTATGAGATTCAACCATTTATAGCTTTGATTTAAGGCTGGACATGTGTCGGTTCGGTTC
>CAIGRQ010007570.1:0-18575 GCA_903798375.1 Fraxinus sp. D2006-0159
TATGAGATTGAAGAATATGTAACAAGATTAAAGAGAAAATGATTACATACAAAACATGAGTTTTACTAAATCCTGACTGCATTCGAGATAGAAAATAAGTTAAAAAAACCTTTTTTTTCAGTGGGGGCGGCCGCCCCCGCTGGGTCCTTCGTGGGTCCGCCCCTCTGTGTGTGTGTGTGTGTGTGAAAGTTCAACTTTGAATTCATAGTGTGAGTTGTAGAAGCAAGAAAAAACTACAGTACACATTTCTGCAGACAACAATCATACTATATAAATAAATGCACACGAATCAAATCATTGTTAATGTATTACTACATAAATTTACAAATAGAAGTCCAGTTGAATTCTGCGAATTGCATTGCACGCTATGGATTCTAACATAAAAACAAAATTCAGGAACACAAGTTAACAACCACAAAATTTCAAGTCTAACGTTCACGAATAGACATAGTATCGATTTAAGTGAGGCAATGAGTTTGTCACTTCGTATGGTTTATTTTCCTTTTTTTTTTTTCTTCTGATGAAATCTTTAAACATTTCAGTTTGGTTTCAAATTGCTTTCAAAATAGAAAAAACTTAATAACAAAGGGGAAAATAGAGAATGGAAGGGAGATTATGAAGTTGATTGGGCTTGAAAAATAGTGGTTCAAGGTAGAATATATACATAATAAAAACCTTACTCTGTGACAAAATTTGAGTTTTGTGAGGATTTTTCAAAGGGAATAATACATAATTACGAAAGTTTTAAGTTATACTTTCGAAAGTAAGAAACTTGTGAAAAAGTTTTAAAAACTAGCTTTACATTTGATAACAGGTCAAAGTTACAATAACGCATAATTATGGTCACACAGTCACAAATCATAAATCACGACCACATTTTTTTGGGTGGCATATTATTTATTGATCGCAAATTATCCATTTTATCGATCTCAATCACCCAAATAATTGGTCGCAAACGCTCTTTACCACTCCACTATCACCACACCAATCAACATTTGCAAATTGCCCCCCGATATACAATTGCAGCCTACAATCTCACAAATTATACTAGAGGCCCCCTGATTTTTGAAAGAAAAAAATCCAAAACCTTATTTTTTAAATGATAAGTTGAAAAGTAGGCGTGGAGTTAATTTTCACTTTTCCAAAAGTTCGATGAAAATAGGCATATAGGGCTCAATTGCCCCCCAAAACGCGTGTTCCCTTGATGCATATGCCATCCTCGGCCTTCTTTGTTTTCGATGAAAGTAAAATCAAATCTCAATCTTCGAAAATATTTTCATTCTCTTATCTCTCTTTCTTTCTCGAGTCTTCCCTTTAATAAAAGAAAGTATAATTGTACATTATTCTATAATAAACGAGATTCTTTTAACTTTTTTTTTTCTTTACCATCATTTATACTTTTTATTCCTACCCAACATGCCATTAAAGAGGCCAATTTACTATAAACTAAACAAATTGAGAAATACTCTAAAGTCGATTCTTAAATGGACATTTGCACGTGTCATAACCTGTCGTCACCAACATATATATAATATATTCATGGATGTGTGTGTGTGTATATATACTTCAATATATACTAGGATTGTTGCATTACATGGATGGTGTATAGAGAATCTCTCAAAAAATAACCACTTTGGGCGAGAATAATATTTTTTTACCACAATTAATTAAAATACAATTTCCTCAAGAAGCATGATTATTAAGATTAGAAAATAATTTAACTTAGATTAGGGTAATCTTGGTTGAAAATGATTGAACATAGCTAATATACCCTATCAAAAAGGCAAAAGATATCTTCTTGTAAAAAAAACTTTCGAAAGTTCCAATTTTTATTCCTTTAAACCCTTAATCTTGGTTGAAAATTGATTGAAAACAACTGATATATCTTCTCAAAGAGGCAAAAGATATCTTCGTATCTTGTAAAAAAAACTTACACAAGTGTCAATTTTTATTCCCTTAATAAAATAATATATCATATTGATTGGAAGATTTTGACGAATAGTTTTCGCTTTATCTAAACTTCTTAAAACTCAACAAATTACATTTTTGTCCAATAAATTTGAAATAACTAAACGAAATACTCAATCTTTTGCAATTCCAGAAAAGTGTCTTTTTGGTAAGGTACATTCATCGTATAAGAATTGACATGGTTTTACGCTTATTGTCAACTCACCACAACTCTCTTCCTTTACCTAGAATGGAGACGGACTATGAAAAATGTATGAAGAGTTATTTTTAATATTTTTTTGGAAAACCAATTACTTCTAATATTGATTTACCTTATCATTTATTACTACATTTATTTAAATCTTGATTTTTTTTTTCAGAATTTAGGTTGATTAAGACATAGCAATGTCTATCATATTTATAGTATATATAAGAACATTGACAATTAAGAAAATTGTCTAGTCTAATCTGTCATCACAAAATTCTGGTTCAACTTTATTCAGAAAATTAATGGAGATATTTGAAGTAATAATGTTCAATAGAAGAATAACTGTAGTGAACTGATTAAGTTCCTTTGCTTCATGGATCAGCTAATAATTGACTAATTGTAACTGTGTCCTAGGAAACACATAAGACAGATATTTTCTGGGATGCATCAGCAATTAAATATGGGATTTTCCAACAATTAACTTTAAATTAAGATTTGTCTATTCAAAACTTGCTTCTTCTCCTCTAGTTCTAATTCTGAAGGTAAAGCCAATTCTATCTCCCATTTGTACATCAAATCTTTATCAAATAGACAGGGTTGGAGAAATAGACCTCCACATGAAGTCTAGGAGGAGATGTAAAGAATGGGCCTAAGCTTAAATGTCATTTCTACTAAAAAAATGTAGTGTGTGTGTGTGTGTGTGTTTTTTTTTTTTTTTTTTACAAGGTGCTGGAAAAATAGGAACCCTATTTCATGTAACATTTGAAGATCCACCCAACATAAACAAAAATATAGTTCTAGTTTCAACAAGAAAATTTTCTCACATTCTTATTAACCTGTAAATCAAGAATCAGAAGATAATGTACATATTCCATAACCCATAAACTAGAACAAAATTTACAATTAAATAGCTAAAAGTTACCACAATACAACGGCGAACTACATTATGTCCTTCTCAAGGAGTGAAGCAGCAAGAACCGCATCCAACTTCGTCCACAGAATTTACAGTATCAAAAGATAGTGTACATATTCCATATCCCATAAAGTAAAATACAATTTATAATTAAAGTAACTGAAAGTTACCACAGTATTGTGCAATTTCTTCTATTAGTGATAGCAGAATAATCCTTCTACCTGCCCACTTCTTTTGACCAAGCAAAAAAATTGTGCGCCTTCTAGTATATGAATTGTGCTGACTTATTTATATACTAAAAACTAAAAAACTTTCCTGGAATGAGAATATTGCATCCCTATGTCTTAATATTCTTCATTATTTTTAGGCCTATGACGAAGGGGGGATGTATACATAGATTCTTCTCAGTCTGCTCAAAAAGATATATATCTCAGTTACCTTTGCCTCTCTTTGTGATCTTGTTTGACCTCAATGCCTAATTTAAAAGTGGATATTCTCAGCAATCTGTTCCACTTAAATTACAACAAGAAAGCTAGTCTTATTTTCGATAAATCTGGGGTCGATTACATAATTTATTTCTTTTGTCGTTTTAATGTTTTTCTTTCTTGGCTTCAATATTTTAGGAAATCAAATGAGTTGTGTTCTTGACCTCCAATCTAATAATAGTTCCTATGTACTCCTACAAGGGTCAGAAAAGGGCAGTGGACAAAAAATACAGAAAGATGAGTTGGCAATATGTACTATATTTCTATTCATTGGCCTGAAAAACCAAAATAAATAAATATAAAATAAAGAAAACATGATGAGATTTTTCTGTTGTCTCTGAGTGCATGAGAATTAAAGTGGCATTGTGGCAAAGAGCAATAGGGTAGTAAGGCAAAATAACTGGTGACATATCCCCACAGCTAAAATATAATAATAAAATAAGTAAATAAATAAATAGATGCAGTGTCATAGTCATCTTTATAGTGTACCTCTCATTTATTACCATGTCTTTTGCCTTCATTCGTTCATTCTCCATCCACTAAATTGTTCTTTGGCCCCCTTCTATCCCATTCTATTTTACCTTTTTTTCTATTGAATCTGCAGGCACACACTTGAACTTTTTCTCCTCCAATTAGGGTTTCCCAATTGAGAACTTGTAGCAATAAATCTGTGCAGTGTTCAGCTTGAAGAAACAAAGAAAAGTTTCTTGGAAGAAATCCTACAAGGAAAAAAAGGTAGTTTTATGATCTTTTTTCTTCTTCTGATCAATGAAACTAGACCATAGAGGTAAATTCGTGAAAGCTCTTTATAGCTTTTCTTGGATTTGCTCACTTTGTTCAAGTGATATATATGTTTGTTTTGATAAGGTAAATACTAAATTAAGTAGCTTTTTTAAGTAATTATAGAGCTTGATCTAGGGTTTTCTTGCTTGTATATCGACCAACCTCTTTAATTATATCCATGTTTAACAAAATATCAGAAAATATGCAAGAACTTTATGAAACTGTTAAATGTTAATGAATACAAATTTAAGTATTAAAAATTTAATTATAAGAAGAGAAGAGAAGAGAAGAAAGATGTGTAATACTCAATTTTAATACATTTTGAACATACTTGGAGGATTTTGTTTTCTTTGTGTGTGGAATACTCATAAATTTAAAATCTTAGATTTGAAGAAGAGAAAAACATGCAAATTCCTTGTAATTCCAGTGAGATTAGTATAAGGAAACCAACAAAAAGAAGCACTGGTAGTGAACTGGTATTCAGAGAAATACTGCAAGAAGTTTTACTGTTAACGATCTTCCAATGTTTCTCAATGACCCTTTTCTGGCAAAATAATTTTTTGTTGTTGAAATGAAATATCTTGTAGCTGAGGGGGAGAGAGAGAGAGAGATTTGCATCTGGACCTATTGTAGTCTTCCAATCTGTCTGAGGAACATACAACCTGCAAAGTTCTGTGATTACCATAAAGTACCAGAAACACAGAGTAATTTGTACATAAAAAGAAAAATAGATATTAGATTTCAATGCAAGCTAAAAGAATTAATGGATTTACTTGTCATTCTTGATGATGCAGTGAAAAATGGCTTCATCCAGTTCATACAACTGTCCCTGTGCAGCCTGCAAGTTCTTGAGGAGAAAATGCATGCCAGGTTGCATTTTTGCACCATACTTCCCACCAGAGGAGCCACAGAAATTTGCAAATGTGCACAAGATTTTCGGCGCAAGCAACGTTACCAAGCTCCTCAATGAGCTTCTCCCTCACCAAAGGGAGGATGCAGTGAACTCCCTTGCCTATGAAGCCGAAGCCCGAGTCCGGGATCCAGTCTACGGCTGCGTTGGCGCCATCACGTTCCTCCAAAGACAAGTCGAGCGCCTTCAGAAGGAACTCGACGCAGTCAATGAAGACTTAATTCGCTACGCGTGCAATGAGATTCCGACCGGTTTACCAGCCACTCAAGGAGTTAATTCACTTCATTCCACGGCTGCAGCGCCCCGCCAGAGACCGGTAAGGATTGGCAATGAAAGTGGTGGCGGCTTTCATCAAACACCTTCAAACTTCCACTACCCATATCCTTTTCCTTGGAATGATAATAACCCTTCTGGTAATATATATGGAGGAGGGGTAGATGGAAATATTTAAGGATATATCACCTATAAATCTAGGGTTTATGTCCCTCCCATAGAGGAATGGTATGCATTTTTATCTTAGTTTGTCATGGTCTTTAGCTAGCTTCACATGCATTCTTCTAGCTAGACTGAGTCCTATTATCCTCAAAAGAACATTATTTTGGGTGGTTTAATAATTAAACAAATATTATAAGTCTTGTTTATTTAGTCTACAAGTACTAGACCATGATAAGAATGTTCATGTGAAGAGTCTTAATTATTCTGTTGGATGTTCATCATAAAGAATAAACTTGTATGAAGTACTTGTTTACGGGACTACTGTACATGGAGCGAGATTTACCTAATGCGTACTCAAGGGTAGCGGCTGCAAGTTCCTACGTAAAAAAAAAAGAATTATTAGTTATTAAGGAAAAAATGGTGATTGTATAGTAAAATTAAGTCTACTGTTATCCTTCATTGAGCTACATACATTCTTAATTCCTAGATTAGTCTGTTTTGTTCTTGAGGACAACTTTCTTTATTTCTGGTGTGATCATTGATATAGCATTTGGCCCTGTTAAAGTATTTATTAACATACGAATTGATAGGTGCACATAGACGTCCCAAAGTTTTGCTTTCAAATCTGCACTAAAATAGCTGTCAAGAAATGATTCTCAAAAGTATTGCTCTTTCTTAATTTGTCTGATAAGTCAAGTAGATGAGGAGAAATTCAGTGAAGAGAAGTCATTATCAGAAGGGTTTTTTCTTGTCAAATTCAAAAGATCAGAACATTTAGCTTTAAAGCAAAATGTCTCCTTCAAGTCAAATTTCTTTTCAAGATGGTCTCTCACACCCACACTCACACATGTAAGGTCATTGTAAGTCCGTCGACAAATCTTTAGCATATGTATGCCAGTGTCAAATTTGAATCTCGACCCCTTTCGTACTGTGTATCGATATCTCATCCTGTATATAAATCTTCACTTGCAATATCAAGAACAGTGAGAAATAGTTCTTTCTCACATTGGATCCATAAATTACTAAAGATGTTGGCCTTGTGGAGAATTTCAGCTTTTCACTACCAGCACTGCTTAGAAAAACAGTAGAACCCCCCTACCTACCCACCCACCCCGACAACTTGTTATCTGAAAAATAAACCTGCAGTTATTAGGGTTAGGGTTTAAATCTTGTACACAGAAGAGAGATTTGTATGATTCATTCTGTGTACCAGAACCCACACGGGTGTTCATATCAAACAGTAAAAAGCTTTTTCAATGAAACATTAGCCTCTGCCATTTCTGTTTCATCCAAAAATATGTCAGTTTCTCTGCAGTTCCATCTATATCATATCCTAAAATTCTTTGGTTTTTCTCGTGTTCGCATTGAATCGCCTTTGATTCATCACTTGATGGGATTCTGATTTTTAGTGGATGAAAATCAGAATCTGATCAAGAAGATTGGAGCATTCGTTTGTACACAAGCAGATAAATATTCATCCATCATTAATTAGCTTTTCAATCATAAATTTTTTCAACAGTTGAGGCTTAAAAGCTGATTATAGTGCACAACTGCACATGCATGTACATACCCCAATTTCCTAAAAGGGATATGAGCAAGCTATTTAGCCTTCAATTGATATCATTTATAAATTGTTTTATAAACTCAAATCAAAATCAAATATTAATTTTAGTGAGATATTCATAATGACTAATCATTATTATCAGCAATTTTCTTAAAATTCACTATTTTTCTTCTTATTATTCCTGTGGAAGCTTAGATTTTTAGTGGAAAACATAATAACTATGAATCTAATTTTTCGTTTTCTTGATATTTCGTTTTAGGATAAGAAATTAATCAAATCTGATTGAACATGTAATTTTTTATCCTCCAATTTTATTTTGTACCAGTAGAACCTATGTTGATATTCATTTTAGGCCCTGTCATGGTGGCCATTTTTTTGAAAAGATATTGTTTTGAATATTGACTTTTTAGAGAATATGGTTAAAAAGTAGGAGTTTTTTTTTTTTTTTTTTATTTACGTGTAAAATATTTTATTTTGAATGTATAGTTGAAAACGAATATATTAAAATGAGTTAATTCTTTGTGTTTACAGAGAAACCAGCTGTTTATTGTTTAATAAACAAAAAATAAAGTTGAAGTGCAAGACGAAGATGAAGCGAGAATGTATTAATCTCCTACAAAAAATAAAATATGCATAACAATACTTTATATCTACACGAAAAAAAAATTGCCATTAAAGCATTGTCGCTAGATATTAAAGTTTCATTGCTTGAGGGTATCAAAGATGGAAATTGTTCTTTGAAAGAAGAAAGCAAAGCCTCCAATTATAAGAATTAGATATGGTCACTTTTTAAATGACGTCTTGTTATTGACTACTTTAAATTGATGTTACGAGTCGTTGAATTCTAAAGGGGAAAAAACCTAAAACAAACATCCAAATAGGATAGTAATTCCGTGTTTGTCTCTCATTCTTGGAAAATTCTTTTTTCTACATATCTCATTTTCAACCACACGTTCACACAATAAAACATTTTACACGCCCCCGAGACATAGCTCAGTAGTGCAAGTGATAGAAGTGGGGTAGTCTTAGCTGAGTTGACAGACGCAGTGTAATGGTTTGATTACTGCCTCTAACAAGGTTTGAAATTGGACTCTTCGTGGGCACCAGTATGACAACTCTTGTACACATGTTGGGGCACATTCCACGATTTACCTCCTCCACGATACTTTAAGGACATGACAGTGGGGGGCCCTCAAGGTTGGAGTTCAACCTTTAATAAAACATTTTACACGTAAATTCAAAAAAAATTCATATCTTTTAACCACACATTCTTCAATAAATCACATTTAAAACAATGTTTTTCGAAAGAAATGACCACTAAATACAGGCTAAATCTCTACTCATTAAGAATATGCGTGCATGTGTGTATGGACACGAGGAGAGACGTACACTTGAAAATCCCAATGTGAACATTAGAAATTTAGACCTTGTCTGGAAGGGATTTTCCTTTCTTATACAATTGATTTTTGCACCGTTATTTTTGACCATTTCTCACAAAAGTCTCAGCCAAAATCTTTGATTTCTTACCGTTGCTAAACTTCAACGGTCAAAAAATCAGTTTTACTCCAATTATAATCTATCCCAGACAACCTCTTGGAATTGACAAAAAGTTTTATGAGTTAGTGTTAAGGGTATGCTGAAGAAACACTGCAAAATCTCTTTGTCCCACACTTTCTTTAGTTTTTCTACTTTTTTTTTTCCTATCTACTTAAAAACATTATTGAGTGACATGATTACAAATAGTTTATGGCAGAGAATACAGCTCAATTCCATGTACTTTAAAGTTATCAGCCTTCATTCATCCTATGATCATAAGGTAAGTATTTAAACATGAATAGTATAACAAATAAAATTTTAACTTTATTTTAATAGTGTTTGATCAGAGAGTGGGATGGCGGGGAAGGGTGGGGGGTATGGGTTTTCTGAGTTTTTGTTGGATTACTTCTGAACAATTATGCAAAATCAGAATCCTTGAAACACATCAATCTTCTTCTCTGCAAAACGTGGAAAAGAAGCAAAGAACAGGGGGAAAAATTATGAGGTGGCCCTGTTAATGCCCCCACCATAAATTCTTATGTTCCTTTTTGAATTTTGGATATATCTGGGATTTATTTTCTTGAAGATTTGGATGTTTTTCAACTTCAATTATCTCCCTCTCTCTCTCACACAGAGAGTTTTATAAGTATTTGTTTGAGGTCATTTTTTCTAAACTCATTCTTAATTACATATTCTTTTAATCCAAAGACTAGTCTCGATGGACAAAAATTATGTAACTCAATTTTAAGTTTAAGAAATGTTTTCGAGGTTTATCGGAAGAGTTTCGGTTTTCAAAACAGACACGCTAGCTTTCTAGATGTTTTTGTGCAATCTAGGTTGAAAGTTCATGTGATGAAAACTCGTGTGAAGTTGATATTTTGATGTGTGATTTTTTTATTTTTTTTTTTAATACGTGGTTAAATAGTAAAAAAAAAGTAATGAATTTTTTTTTTTTTTTTTTTTTTTTCCATGAATGTGTGATTGAAAGTGAGTGTGAAGAGAAGCAATTACAAAAAGAAAAAATAGACCATATTCATATTTTATACTAGCAAGGATTGATAACTTGAAGAGCTCTGCTGGGTATACAGAAACTGTACACCAAAGAAACACACAAGACCATACACAAGCAGGTGGGATCGGTCATTTTTTGCAATATTTAAATACACTGTGGAGCCTATTATTTTAGTCTATTCTAGCCATTTTCTGTTGCTTCTTCTTCTGTACAAATGAGAAACGCTTAACTTNTCTGCTGGGTATACAGAAACTGTACACCAAAGAAACACACAAGACCATACACAAGCAGGTGGGATCGGTCATTTTTTGCAATATTTAAATACACTGTGGAGCCTATTATTTTAGTCTATTCTAGCCATTTTCTGTTGCTTCTTCTTCTGTACAAATGAGAAACGCTTAACTTGAAGGCCTGAAAAAGTACTTTTTTCCCAATTCTTGTTAAATATGTGTGTTCTAATTGTAAGTAGAATGGAATGGCAATTGAAGTTCCTTTTTCGACTAATTCCTTTTGATATTATCCCCAAGATTTTAAGGGTCCGTTTGATTGAGGAAAATTTTTCATGAAAAATGGAAAAGAAACTTCATCTTCCACTTTAGGCATATTTGATACACTAAATTTTCTTGACAATTCATTTTCTTGGTTTTATTTCATACGGTTCCAATTCCTTGTCTTTGATGAAAATCAATTCCCACCAATTTGGTAAGATTTGGTTTTCCAGTTTTTATTTTTATTTATTTATTTATTTATTTTTACAATGAAAACAAATTTTATCCCTTTAATGGACAATTTTCATGTAAAACAAAGTCAAACGAACACAAAAATATCCAAAATTTTAATAGTTTCCACATGGAAAATTATACTAATCAAACACAATTAATTGACAATTCTCAGGAAAACAATTTTAGACAATTCAATTATCTGAAATTTATTTTCTTTCCACTCAAATTACACTCTTGCAATCAAACGGACCCTAATAGTTACATCGAAAAATGTAAATTGTATTTTCCTCCTAATCTTCTATTCGGATGAACGAAAATCCTAATGCTTTCTTTAGTGTTCTCCAGAAGTAAGAATATGTCGGCACATGTACACCAAACTCAAAATTCTGAAAAGCAAACACAAGACAACGAAAGAAGATAACTCAAGCCAAAGTTTTTGTTCTTTGTCTCTCGAATTTTGAGCCACACATAAGAATAGTACTCTTGTGGTGGCTCATGCCGTTTGGGGTCATAAATACCCATTGGGTTGTGTCTTGTTCCCTTCTCTAATTGAATCATCGTCATAGGGTTTATTTGGGCCAGATTTTAATCTGATTTTAATTTAAGTCAAAGTCAAATAATTAATATCAATTATCAACCACATTTTTTATATAGTCCTTGAAAATATATATTTTTACATACACCTGTTTTAAAATTTTAACCCAATTCCATCTGTGATTAAAACTTTGGCACGAGCTTAGGCTCAATCAACTCCAAGACTTAATAGGTTTTAATCGTTATTTTTGCAGCATCTCTAAAGGCTCGAGGTTGTACTTCTTACACTATATGTATTTGTGTGTTCGAGCCACATTATTTTGAAAGAATGTATTTTAGAATAGTAGATTGATGGAGAATGTGTGGTTGAAAAAAAGGAAAATCTATTGATGTGATGGAAAATATTATTTTATTGAAGAATGTGTAGTTGAAAATGAATAGAAGAAGAAGAATAATAATTTTAATATGGCTCAAACAGGGATTTAAACAAGCTATTATACTAATACGGTAATACCTCACAAATACGATCAATTGTAGCCATACCGTAAAAGAGTGGAAATTGATTTTTAAGCATTATATTGAATTACCGAGCATAAATAAAACCATCCATGAACCATCTAAATTGAGTTATTAGCATCTCAAGAACCTCGAATATGCACAAATACAACTCGTAATTCGCAAGCACAAAAACTCGTATTGTTTTAATTCGAGAATGGAGTCATGGAATGCGAGTGTAACATGTAGTTGCTTTGAAAAACCCTATGAAAAAGGTGTAATCAAGGTTTAATTAACTCAACATGATTGCTAGCATGATTAAAAGAAAAAAGGAAAGATACATACAATCTAAACAAATCATATACGCCGTCAAGCATATCATGACACCAAATCTTACTTGACATGGGAATAATCAAAACCCATGAAATTTGTTTTTGATTTTCATTTTATATGTACAAGTGAATGTTCCTATATATAGTGTATAGTTTCCAAATTGATTATTACAATGTAGCCGGTTAGCTAAAAATCATGTTTTTAGTAGATTTTGATAAAAAAAAGTTGACAAAATACGTGGTTGAAAAGTTGAAAAAATTGTGAGTCCTGAAATGTGTGGTTGGAAAAAAAACGAATTTTAGAAAATGAGAATCAAATATAGCTTCATAAAAAAAAAGACACGTAAATCTTATTATAATCGAGTGCAAGCGAGACTTGAACAGAAAATCTTTATATATAATAATGTCTCGTTAATAACCTTATTTTAAAAAAGTTTAAACTCTTAACAAGGGGAGACTTAACAACCACCACTTATTATTTATAGCTAGGTTCCATGTTGACTATATCAAAATCATGGAAATGTATCTACATTCACGGCTAAAAGAAGGTTCTTTTAGGTGATTAACAATTATTATGGTAATGATTATCACAACATGTTTAATGATAAAAATAAAATAAAGGAAAAAGCTCAAGATTATGGGTTAAAGGAATGGATACACTTTGTTGATTAAAAAATGTTCTTGATTAAGAATAGATTCGTGCCATTCCTACAAGGCAAATTCTCACTCACACTCACCAAACATTACAACTAGTCACACTCGACTTGTCATTCATTTTTTGGTTGCATTGAGGTCCCCAAGCTGTCCATTTTGTTTCAGGTAGGGACAAATGATATAACCTTTCAACTTTCTGTCGAATAGTAATTACTTGAAAGAATGACAAAAATACTCCTAAAAGAATGGGTCGTGTGACTATTTGATGGAAAGTTGAACAATTTTTGTCCACTTATCCTCAACTTATTTGGATTGAGTTTGAAGGAATTTGGGTTAGGGACGGTAGGTAGAATTTCCTTTCCTGTTCCTATAAAGATCAGTGTTCTAAAAAGCGTAATGTATGGAGATGTGTAGAGGCCAAATTATGAACTAGGCGAGATTAGGCGAAGTATATGCGTAAAAATGCTTTTCTTATTTTAATAATATTTTATTTTTTAATCAATAAAAAAATCATTTAATAATTAAAGGGTTATGCTAGAGGAACATAACTCTTTACACATGGGTGTCCATAAGGTGTCCATTATGGACACCCTTGTGTATCCCTTTATATTCATCTAGAATAATCCATAATTAAAAATAATACATGTCAAATATCTAAAACAAATTTATAGAAACCTTATACATTTTTTCAAAAATTTTCAACAAAAATATAAGTTTCAAACGTAAATCAATCTTTAAGTTTTAGTTAAAAGAATTGTAAAAAAAATTAAAAAAAGATAATAAAGCACGCATAATCGCAGCTAGGCGTCCATCAGCAGTTAACGACTGTCGTTGACCGCTAATTGCTTGGCGTTTCCGGACCTAGGCCCGCATTAGAGATGGCAATGGGGTAGGTTCGGGGCGGGACACCCTCGCCCAACCCTGCCCTGCCTTAGACGGGGATGGGCTTGGGTCAGGTGCGGGGCACGGGCTTGCCCCGTTTCCTGTCCCGACAAGGCGGGTTTTTTTCGTCCCATTCGGGACGAATTTTTTTGCCATCACTAGCACGCATTAGAACATTGATAAAGATCAATACATGCTTGTAGATATTATTATTTTCTTAAGGTTACCCGAACATTAAAGTTGGCCCATAATCTTTCTTGTGGGCTCTAGAAGCCCGCAACTAATTACGCTTACATAGCCCAACTAAGTAGCCGGATGGACTTTCTCGAAAAAAAAGTCCAATTCAACGACAAACCGAACTATTTTGTATAAGCTATGTTGTTGGACACTTAAAAGGTATCTATAATTGGATAGTTTATTACTTCATGCCAAACATGCTCTCAATATTCATGGTTGAAAATTGAAATGATGAAATTATCATGCCCTTGCTCTAATCCCGTTAGTGGAAAATAGAAAAGGAAAAATAAAGGAAATTCATGGTATTTTCTCCAAGTGTCATGCTGGAAGGTGTATGAACATATTTTCTTAATATATTGGGGATATTGGGGATTTAATAAAAGAAACAAATTGTAAATATAAAGAGGCTTTTACAAACTAAACGTGCATGGCTAAAGTCAGCTCAATATTAAGTTGGTCCATTAGGTTTGGAATGGGCTTTAGAAGCCTGTTACCACTAACCGATACTAAGCCAACTTATTCGAAAGATGGACTTTTGTGAAAAAGCCCAATTGAAAGAAACTGTGCAATTGCAAATGAAGTGGATGTGGCTGAACACTTACCAATGATTGACTAAAGCAGACATTACAGCATCCCAAAATTTTAAACTGCCCATTTCAAAATTTAGATTTACAAATTTTTATTTTAAAAATAAGAAAATAATTAAAATTTTTAAATAGTAATAATTATATTGCAAAATAAAATATACATATTCATTCTACCTAACCATACACACCAAAATCCTAAGAGTGTTCTTTTTAATGTTTTCAAGACATTTTTTGTTTTCGATTTTCCAAAACAACATCCTCTCCATTTTCTCTTTTTTTCTCTCTATCCCACCTTCTTTCTTGCCATTCACCACCATGACCACAACCACACTACCACTGTTGGCACCACCTTACCACAACCAACACACCCACAAAAAAAAATCCTCAAACCCACAATCGCAGCCGCTACCTCCGCCGATGTCATCCTCACCTCAACCATGAATATCACACCAAACAAATCAAGAGAAACATATTAGATGGGGAACCCAGAAACAAATCGTTGTGCACCTTCGACGACGTGGCGCCTCATGGCGTCGATGATGCCGAGATCTGGGAAAATTTATGGGGAAATGACGGATCGTCAAAGGCCACACAACAGTTCACAATGTCGATGATGCCGAGATTTAGGAAAATTTGTGGGAAAATGTTGGGATCTATTGCAGCGGTGAACGACGGAATCTGGGGAAATTCATGTCACGCAACGGCAACGCAGTAACATCGTGATGGTGATTTTCGTGATGTTGAGGCAGTGCTTATTATTTTTTGGGTGGTTTTTGTTGGTTGTGTTTGCTGTTGGTGGTGGTCGTCACGATGGTGGTGTTGGTGTCATTGGTGGTTGCTGGTTATGGTCGTGGTGGTTGTTGTCGCAATGTTAGTAGTGGTGCGACTTTTGTTGTGAATTTGATTTGTTGGTGTTTTTGGGCGACGGTGGCGGTGATTTTGTTGAAAATTGTTGGTGGCGGTGGTTTTATGGTGGTTGTGGGGGTTTTGGTGATTTTGAAGTTGAAAATGGTAGTTGTTGGAGGTGGTGATCCCATGGTGGATTGGGGTTAGGTGGGGTAGGTAGTGAGATTAAGAGGGTTTGTGAGCAATTATTTAAGATTGTGAACATTAATATGAGTATTATGTGACTAAAAAATAAATGTGATCGATAAATTGTGATCAATAAATAATATATGACTAAAAATTTGAGTTGTGACCAATAAATAAAATGTGACTTATAATTTTTTTTATTTGTGATCGATGAAAAAATGTAAACTATAAAAATTTTGATTTGTAACCTAGAAATAATTCACAACCAATTAATTTAAGAATTTATGACCAAATTATATAGAATTGTGATCTTAATATATTTAATTAATAAAATATAATTTTAATTAATTAAGTTTTAATAATATCTAATTTTTAAAGTTTTAAATTTTGTTTCTTAATTTTGAAATGGTTGATAATTAATCTCTTAATTATGAAATTTTCCCTTACCTGTCTTGAACGTTGACGCTCAAAACAATGCTGATTATCATGCCCTCAAGGGTCATGATTTTCTTGACTTTTTTGGTCAAAAATTTGAAAAAAAATAAAAATAAAATTATTTTCACATGTTTTTAAATTTAAGAAAGTGGAAGAAAGAAGTCAGCTTCAGTAGCGGTGCACTTGATGTGGTTTGAGTCCTTTGGTATAAGAATGGTTAGAACAGAGATTTTTTTTTCTTTGTTGCAAATGAGCCCGAGAAAGAGGAAGAGGTATAGCCGTATAGGAGAATGAACAGATTAAAACGATACAATGTGCTTGAGGCTAAAATCTTCTTTATTACCAAAAAGAAAAGTGATACATAGTTTTTCTCAATGCGAGTCAAAAAATCAAATAAGCTTTTAAATACTTCTATTTTATTTGACTTCGTTAATTGCATTTTGACTTTATTTTATTTATAATTTTTTTATGAAATATATAATAAAAAATTTTTGGGGCCCTTATCGAAGCGGACCTTAGATGATCACCTACCCTGTCTATAGTCAAGACAGATATTGTGCCCTTGCTTAAAAAAAAAAGATGGAAAGAAATTCACGATAAGCACCTTCACGAAAATATTTGATACTATAAAATAATATAAAAAACCATATTATCATGAAGAATAATGTTATCTGAGTCTGTTTGGTACGGCTTAAATCCAATTAAAATTGAAAATATGGCCTTTATTGGGTCCCACCCGTCTAATGAAAGTCAACAATAACGGCTATATTTTCAATTTTAATCTGATTTTAATCTCTACCAAACACCCTCCTAACATTATTGGTGCTAGAGCACCGGTCTAGATGGCCACTCATGATCGGTACAATCAAATAAATGTTTTGACTTTGTA
The DNA here is from genome assembly GCA_903798375.1 of Fraxinus sp. D2006-0159. Classification (NCBI taxonomy): domain Eukaryota; kingdom Viridiplantae; phylum Streptophyta; class Magnoliopsida; order Lamiales; family Oleaceae; genus Fraxinus; species Fraxinus sp. D2006-0159. The sequence goes on from CAIGRQ010007570.1 coordinate 16,593, forward strand.
TTTAAATGAACTTATCATTTAAGTACTATTTGTGTTAAATAACATTACTCTATCATAAAACTTCTCCATGTTAACTTGTTATATAGAATATATGATTAATCTGTTTGTACAATCATAAATAACAATATAATTGATAATGTATGAGTTGTCAAAAAACTGTTGGTTGCAAAAATAAGTTATTTTTCAAATTGTCCAATGACAGTTTGCCACATGACATGTGTCAACATGATTGTCATCCATAATTGTACACCAATCATGATTCTAGAATACATGACATAAAAGATCATAAAAAACACATCATAATGAAACTTCACATTTTTTATCGTTGATTGTCAATTTTCTGCAATCATGCTTTACATTTCCACTTCAACACGTAGTTACAAGTAACAATACTCCTATTATACATTGAAACATTGATTGCCTAAATTTGAGGGTTTTTTTAAATTAAAAAAAAATCGACGAACTTATACCTAAAATTTCAAATCTAAGAAGGGGAAATCTTTAGAACATTTGGGTCAAAAAAAACAAATAGTTGGAGTTTTTCTATTGAAATACTATCTAATAGTGTACAATCGACTTCACCAAACAATGCACGAAGGTAAATTCTATACACGTTTGTTCGTGCACTTTAAACACCAAGTTATTATGCTAAAATGTCACAAAGAACAAAATTTATAGGAATTAATTCATGTTCTTAAAGTATTGTTCTATTTACTTTAAGATAGTTGCTAAGATGATCCACGTGTTTAATTTTAGGTTTTTATCCAAATGAAGAAAAAAATTGGGTGTCGCGGCACCGACAAAACACAAAATGGAGTAGAATGGCTGGCTCACACAAAGAATTTTTAGCTTTTTGAACTCTTTTCCGGCCCATTCAGATTCAAAATCTTCTTGAGACTTTAAAGGAATGAAACAAGACAATACTAAAGGGGACTTTTTGAACAACAATCAAGGAGGAAAAATAAGAGGAAATGACCAACAATTCCATGGAGAACTAAACATCTTGGCAAAGTTAGGAAGGAAGTCAATTGGATTCGATGATTTCAACATTATTTGATTCATAGATTCAAATTTTCATTTTAAACAATTATATGGTTTAGAACTTCTTTTCATAAAAGTGTTTTGAGATTGGCTAAACTTTTATTAAGTCAAGATTTCTCTATTGAATGATTGAAATATTCGTTTAAGTTTTAATCTCATTTATCTATTTTTACTGGTGTAATTCATTACTACTTTATGCTTTAAGAATATGGTTGTTTTTTAATCTTATTCTAGTAAATAAAAGTATGAATGTTGTGGTAAGAGAGTTAATTTCTAGAATTACAATTGAATTAAATGGATTTTAATGACATTTCTTCCTATTAGAGAAACTAGGTTTCACATCTTTAATTGAGTTATAAGAATGAATCATTGAGTTGAATGACCTAATCCAATTGAAGGAATTCTAACGTTTTACTATTTCAAACCTTGATTTAATTTTCATTCAAACAAATAAATTCTTCTCGCACATTCAAAATAACATTCACCTTTCGGATCCTTTAAATAATTATGACTATCTCCCTGTAGAATCGACTCCAAAGCTGTGCTACAACTACCTCATTATTTTTTAGATGTAATCAAATTTTTGGTGCCGCTCCGGAGAGACTGTACAAGAAACTAAGGCCCCGTTTTCTTTGCTGTTTTGAGACCGTTTTCTATTTTCAATTTTTCAAAACAGTGAAAACGTGTTCTCTTTCCCATTTTTGAAAACGGTTTTTTGAAAACAAAAAAAAATTTTACCCTGAAAACTCAAAACGTCAAAATTGACATTTTGAGCGTTTTCAGGAAAAACAAGGCAAAATTCACAAAACACGCGAAACGCCCCTTTCTCATTAGAGGCAGCCAGGGCAAGAAGCCAGAGCCAGAAGACCGCATCCACCGCCTTCTTTCTCAACAATCGGCCACCGCCCACCACTGAAACCACCGGACCCCACTACCATTCGA
>CAIGRQ010007579.1:0-12375 GCA_903798375.1 Fraxinus sp. D2006-0159
TGCGAGACATATTGCTTGCAAGTCGTTCTTCATTAAATTAATTCCGAACTGAGCAAGAATTAAATTCTTGTAGCGTTCAACAATTTAAATAAGGTTCATAAGTTTTGTAATCACGAGGTCAAGATATTGTTGACGATTATCTTGGTTCTTTGGTTCAATAATCTATTGGGTCGAGCTTTTAAAACGTTGATTCTTTGCTTTCTTGGGTTTGATCTAATCTATCGTGGGTTTCGTAATTTCAATTGCTATGTGGGTTCGCATCGGTTAGCATCAAAGCTTGGCTCCAAAAATCAAGGTTATATCCTTTAATTCTTTATTTATTCTTTTTTTGTTTGAGTCTTCATCCTTATTCTTCGCGTTTTTCATCCTTTGAGTCGAGCTTTTCAAACGTTAGCTCTTGGCTTTCTTGGGTTTGATCTAATCTATCGGGTTTTGTAGCTTCAATTACTATGTGGGTTCGCATCAGTTGGTACTTGGTATCAGAACTTGACTCTAAAAATTCAAGGTTATATCATTTAATTCCTTTTTTTTTTAGTTTTCATCCTCGTTCTTCGTGTTCTTCAATTTTTGAGTCATTCAATCTAATTAAAATACAAAAAAATTTAAAAAGTTGTATGTGCCCTAAACTAGTGCCCAAATCAATTACTTTTCAATTTTTTTGGGTTCTTTGTTGAATCCTCACGCATTTAGTAAAAAAAAAATGTGTAAGTCCGAATTCAAGAAACGCTTTCTTGAATTTATTCTTGACGTTTACATTCAAAGTTCAAATTCCTACTTTCTTGAATCATTTTAGATCACTTTCCTTGCTCAGTTCTTTGTTTGAACTCCACAAGTGTTGAATTTTTTTGATTGAGATCGAATTAATCCTTTGAAACACTTGCAAGGAAGCATTAAGCGAAAAAAGACAGAATGGTGAGACTAACAGAGGAAAAATCCAAATTGAGTGATACACGAGTATATACATGTGAGACAGTTATTATTCTAGATTTAGGATGTATGACAGAGATGATTCTGCTTCAAGCATGAAAAATAGTCAAGTCATCATAACGAAGGAGATGATACAATAATTTAAAAGGTTGTTCGGTGATATAGGAGATAGAATGGATAGACAAGAGGCATAGATGAAGAGGCAAGACACATTGCTTGCTACTTTGCGTAGGGAACAACCTAGGAAAGTTCCTAACACAAAGGGGCAAGGTAGACGGGAGCGAATATTGATGGTGAAAATGAAGCAGGTAATGGAATTGATGATGATGCATTAGTGGAGGTTGAAATAGGAAGGAAGAAGAATCAAGGAGATAGGCATGATAGGAGGGCTAGAGATTATATTGGAGATGAAGTTGATAGAAATATGGGCAATATTAAAATGATCATTCCTTTATTCAAAGGAAGAAGCGATCCGAAGGCATATTTGGAGTGGAAGAACAAGATAGAGCTTATATTTGATTGTCATAACTACTCGAAGGAGAAAAAGGTTAAACATGCTATCGAGTTTACTGATTATGATATCATTTGATGGTATCAAATAGCCACATCTAGGAGGAGGAATCATAAGAGGCCTATCGAAACATGGGGATAATTCAAGGCTATCATGAGGAAGAAGTCCATTCATAATCATTACTATAGGGATGTTTATCAAGAATTACAAAGCCTCTATCAAGAATCTAGGAGAGTTGAGGATTATCACAAGAAGATAGAGATTGTCATGATTAGAGCGAATGTTGAGGAAGATCGGGAGGCCACTATGCCCCAATTTTTAAATGGTTCGAATAGGATGATATCTAATGTTCATCTTGATGTTGTAATACGCCTCTTGGAGGACATGTTACATGTAGCTATGAAGGTGGAGAGGCAATTGAAGATGAAAGGAGTAGCCACATATCTATTGGGTTTTTCGAATTCTAACTCTTCTTGAAAATCGAAGTGGGATGATAATGGAGGTGATGGGGATGTTTTGAGTAGTAAGACTGAACCACCAAGGGAAAGGAGGAAGTTGTTAGAAAAATTACACTCAAGACGGATTCCCAACCTTCTAAGAATCGGGATATCAAATGTTTTAGGCGTTAGGGATCGAGGTACATTGCTTCACAATGTCCAAACCATATGGAAAAGTGGTAAGTGATAGTGACGGTGATAATATGCCCGTGTTAGAGGATGCTAGTGATGGTGATGGAGTAGAGTACTTGCTAAGAGGTGAGTTACTTATGATGATGGGTGCTCTCAATACACAAATTAAATTAGATTATGTGGAGCAGCAACGAGAGAACATCTTTCATACTCGATGTCATGTCAAAAATAAGGTATGTAGTTTGATTATTAATAGGGTAGTTGTACTAATATTGCTAGTACTACACTTGTTGGGAAATTAGGATTGACTACGATAAAACATCTTAAGCCTTATAGATTGCAATGGTTAGATGAATGTGGAGAGGTTGGGGTATGTAGGCAAGTTTTGGTGAATTTCTCAATTGGGAGGTATAGTGATGAAGTGATGTGTGATGCAGTTCCTATGCNAATATTGCTAGTACTACACTTGTTGGGAAATTAGGATTGACTACGATAAAACATCTTAAGCCTTATAGATTGCAATGGTTAGATGAATGTGGAGAGGTTGGGGTATGTAGGCAAGTTTTGGTGAATTTCTCAATTGGGAGGTATAGTGATGAAGTGATGTGTGATGCAGTTCCTATGCATGCTAGGCTCATTTTGTTGGGACGGCCATGGTAGTATGATAGGAATGTGAAAGATGATGGATTCAAGAATAGATATAACGTTGTAAAAGATAGGAGAGCTGTTACGCTTGTACCATTAACACCACAAGAGGTCTATGAGGACCAACTGAGATTGAGAGGTGAGGAAGCAAAGAAAAACAAAGAAAGGCAAAAGGAGAGTAGGAGAGAAGATGGTGAGGTGGCTAATTGTGAGAAAAAAAAAGAGCAGAACCACAAGAGAAAAAAGAAAGAGAGTACTGAGAGGAGAGAAAAATCAAAAGTGAATTTATATACAAAAAAAATGAGATTGAGAGAGCTTTCGTGAGAACTAACAAACCCTTTCCCAGTTTGGATATTTCTTTATTTTAGGACTTCAAATACTTGTTCCGTGAAGACTTATTTAGAAGGATACCACCCATTGAGTATCCAATTGATTCGATGCAAGCAAAGAATTTGATGAGCATTGAAGGAGAAGCATTCGACTATGACATGGTAAAGAATCAATAAGTCATACATATGTTAGATGATGATCTAGCATGTAGTAGTATTTTTTTACATGAGGCATGAACTTTTACACATTAATACATCTAATAATTATATGAGAGTAATAAGTCATTTGTCACGTGCATTTATATGAAATCAACTAGTAGTTAATATTCTAGTATGTTGCAAGAAATTAATTGAGCATGATAGACAATTCTTTATTTCAATGTTGAAGTCCTTAATTATTTCGGTTCGAACTTATGGAATATGTTGGGAACCAGAGTAGTATCCTCTACTACTTCTACTACACGTTTTGGTAAGGTTTATGACTTAAATCCGTTAATTTTGTTTGGTTTAATTCCTTTAACTAATATTGTAAATGGTATTTTAGATAGAAATTAGTGGATTGAATTATATGCTTCTCAAGGCAGGAAAATGAAGAGGCGTAAAGTATTCGAGTCAAGTGATTGGGTTTGGGTGCTTAGGCAAAAATGGCTAGTTTGAATGCAAAGAAGGTCAAGGTTTCATCCTAGAGAAGATGACAATTCCATGTTATTGCAAGGATAGAAAACAATTTACTACAATTTGGATCTTCAAGGTAAGTTTATAATCATTTGCATCTTATCTTACCCTCTTTGATGCAGGTACAGATTCGAAATCGAATCATTCCAAAGAGGAAGGGAATAATGGGATCCAAGGAAGGTAACAAGCTATCAATTGTTCGATGCATGTTGAGAAGAGGCTAAGGGCAAGTTCGAGATCAAATAGATTCGATGAAGCCATGCAATATTCAAGCTACAGAGTCCAAGAGTGTAAAGTTAATAAGTCAAAGACTAGGTTCTATGTTGGGCATGGGAGCGGAAACTAGTAGGAATGCATTGGAATATGATCCAGTTTGACATAATAAACAGAATATGATCCACAACTTTGACAAGATAGATCCGCTGAGGTCTTCATTTCATTCCACAAGTTAACAATTTTTTGCTTTGAAAACCTCTAGTAACAACACTGTCAAGTATTAGTACAACCTGTCTACACCAAAAAACTCTAATATGCCTTTATTTGATCTTCTAATGACATTTGAACCTTTATGACAGTTAGCAGAAGCTGCAGAACTGTAGAGGTACAACACTTGGGCCAATAAGCATTGCATATATCTTCATATAATATAATCGTACAAGTAACTCCATGATATGTTCATCAAATAAGTAGGAAGTCATCTTGTCGTACAAGTACTTCCTGATGAAGTCATCAAATAAGCTAGGATTCAATTTGTAGCACAATAGCCTTTTTTAAAATGTAGCTGTCCTGAGCTGAGAGAGTCAAATTCATAAAGACGACTAAGTGGAAGCAGAGTGATTTCATATGCTAGGAAAAGTAATTCTTAATAAATTGTTCTTTTACAAGGCTTCCATTTTCTGAGGTTAGATACACGAGAAGAAAATAAATACAACCGTAATAACCATTTTCAGTCAATATTTATCTGCTTAAATTCAATAACATGAAATCAATCAAAAATCTTACATTAAAATTCAAAAGATGATCAACCAATATTTATATGCTTAAATTGCAATAACTCATCCATACTAGATCCTAAAAATGTAGATAGCTAATCATGGCATATCCTACTTTTCTCTAGTTACTAGTTATCCCAAAAAATGGGACCTGAAGAGTTACAAATAAAGACCAAATTCCTTCTTCACCTTGCTATGACTTAACCCAAAACGTGATAAAATATACTTTAAAAAAAAAGAAGGAAAGCCTGAACAATATGAAAATGCTTTAATATATCAATTCTTAATATGCAAAAACGAAATGAAAAGGAAAACCCTAGCTCCACAATCCATTAACAAAATGACTACCAATAATAATAATAATAATAACAAACAAGAATCCCACGTTCCTTTACATTATTATATCCACTAAATCAATCAGATCCATGAAAAATAAGAGACAAAATCCAAAATAAATAACTAAATAATAAAAAGTGAGTGACAAGAGAAAATAAATAAAAAACCTCGGGTTCGGACAAGGGCTTGCACTGCGTGAGCTGAGCAATCTGCTCGTCCAGATTTCCATGTGTGCTGGCAGCCACCAGATCCGCACTCATCTTGCTTATTTCTCTATCTTATCAGATCCACTCCCGTTTTCCAATATCACGCCGATTCCCTTATAGCTCCTTGTCAATTAATTCCTCAACCCTGGCCCGAGATTCAGGGCACCATCAGTATTCGGAGTGATGGATATACAGAAATGTGTGTGTGAGAGAGAGGAGAGAGCTCGCGAGTCGCGAGGAGGGAAAATGGGGTAAATGGCGAGGAAGGAGTAAAATGGAAATTTGTCAATATGCTCTTGTATTTTTAATTTAATTTTTTTTCTTACTGGTTCATAACAATTTAAAGGGAGAATTGCAACTGTGATCCCCAACTTTTCCAAAGAGTGCAAATGGTTCCAAACTTTTTATTTTTACAATACTATACCTTTGGATGGTTTCCTTTCAAAAATCCATTATGGCCTGTTTGATGCACCATGTTTTCCACGGAATATGGAAAAAACTTTTCCTTTTCCATTGTTTGATGGCACAAATATTCCTAGCAATTCATTTTCCACTCCCATGGCTTACATGCCCCTTTTCCATGATTTCAAGGTAGGAAATTGTTTTCTTTTGGGTTAGTTGGTTTTGATTTTCTAGCTTTTTTTTTCTTATTTTTTTGGCAATTGAAAAAAATTCTAGATTCAATGGTAAAAAAAATGTATCACTTTTATTGATAATTTCATACAAAATAAAGTCAAACGAATGATATTTGATATGATAATTTTGTTAAAAAAAATATTTTGCAAGTGGAACAAATTTTTAGACCCAATGGTAGAAAAAATTATCACTTTAATGGACAATTTTCATGAAAAACAAAATCAAACGAACATCAAACTTTCAACAATTTTCAGGTGGAAAATTATACCAATCAAACACAATTATTTTCAATTCCCAGTAAAACAAATTTTATTCAATTCAATTCTCAGTAAAACATTTTCTTACCATCTATTTTCCACATTTGCAATCAAACGGACTCTTAGTTCAATTTTTAACCATTGTTTGATTGTCATTATTTTGAAAAAATTGAGTTTTGAATAATAGTTTTTTGGAGAATATGTGGTTAAAAATAAAAAAGAATTTTGAATTTACATGCAAAATATTTAGATAAATGTGAGTTTAAAAATGAATATTAGAGTTTTGTTTGGGAGACAATTGTTGATGTTGAGAATTGGAAGAAGCTGGGATAGAGGTAAAAGCCTTAGCTGAAGTTGAGGTGGGAGGAAGAGACTGGAACAACCCCGCTTGAAAGAGGTTGGAATCTGATATCACGAATTTGTAGGTCCTTTGTTTCTTTGGAAGAGCTCTGATAACTTCAGCTCACTCTTGGATTGCCGGGTCAAAGTTGCCTTTTTTTAGTCTGCAGATAAAGCCAAATAAGTTAAGAATATGCTTATAAAACAAGTGCAGAAAAATACAAAGGTTATTTTCACTTACATAATGGGTGATAGAGAGTAGGAACTACGTCCTCTCTATTCACATCGACGGGGTGGAACTGCCACTTTCCCAAAATGTAAAAGAACTCATTTTTCCATTTCTTTATTGAAGAAAAAATATCTAAAACTAAAGGACCACCCATCCTAGGCCTAATATAGCATACCACCAGCCAGTGTTCTTCACGTCCTCCTTAAAGGTAAAAAGGAGTTGATTTGTGCTACATTCAATTTAGGATGACCTAATTTACTCCACAAAAATAAAGTGACAATTAATTATCTCAAGCCTTGGGGCACAACTAGGGGTGGTAATGAATCGAGTCGGCTACCATGAGCTCGGTCGTGCTCAAAGTTGAGCTCAACTCAGTCCACGAGCTTGTGAGCTCATAAGCCGAGCCCACAAGCTCACGAGCTTTTTTTAAAAAAATAATATTTTTTTCGCTTTTTTCTTCACAATTTTTACAAGCCCTTGTGAACTTTAGGCTCGTGGGCAAGCCCACGAGCCGTTCGCGAGCTTGACTGGCCAGGCAAACCCCTAGCTCGGCTCGGGCTTGTCCCGAAATGAGCTTGAGTCGTCCATGGCCCGAGCTTTGACTAGCCGAGCCAACGAACTACTCGGTCCTTTTACCACCCCCTAGGCACCATTGGGTAGGGGCTATCCCCTAAAAAGAAAGAAATTCACGGATAATTCTAGGGAACAGAAGTCTTAGCCCAGCATTTAGGATAATCGAATTTAAAACCACACATCCTACAGGTGGAGCGTTAGCTCGGTCAGACGAGGTGGGAATCACTAATTCTAACGAGTTGAGAATACTATATTTTGCTCTTATGCTTGCCAGCATAGCCCTGTCACCACTGACCTACATGAATCTGCCTCCCATTCCTGTGAATCTTCCTCATGAGACCCGACCTTTTCCCTTTCAATATTTTGTTTCATATTTCTAAGATGACCTAAATCTTCTGGGTAAACTGTAGAGATTGGGACGAGTCAACATTTCTTGACCGTACGAACTCGTGGAAGATGTGGATGTGGATGATACTAATTCTTCTTGTTGGTTACCCAAGGAATGAACCCTAGATTCGTCCGAACTCATGCAAATGATCGAGGAGAAAATACAATAAAAAGAAAGGTAATTTCTGTTAAAGGAAATAATGGGAATGGACGACCTCACTCAGAAAATAAATGAAAACTCAACAGAAATTTGAAGTGAAAGAAAATTTGAGAAGCAAAAGTGTGAAAAACCATATTTAAAGAGAGGGGAGATGAAAAGGCAAAATCTGGACCGTTGGATGAAAAAGGAAGGGAAAATAAATGGTTAGATTTCACCGTTCCAAAACGACGTCGTTTTGGTGAAAGCTTCCAAAATAAGTTATTGAAGATGTGTGACAACTCACCAATTAGACGGAGACACTTATCCAAACCATTTACTGTTGACATCCGACCTAGTTAAGACCATTTATCATATGCATTTAACTCATGATAAATTAAGGTCGGATCTGCAAGGTCAGCTCGTACTTATGACTGTCCTGGTTTAAGGGGGACATAATGATTATAGATTCCTTACAAATTGTCAAAACATTTAAAAAATTAATGACATTTAGAATGAATTTATTCAGTGTCCACCAATTCCACGAATCATATGTTATAGCTTCATTCTCTAATCAAACCATTAATTATTAGTGAAAAACGCGTAGTTCGACCCTAATAACACCTAGAGGGGGGTGAATAGGTGTACAATACAGAATTAAAATCACTAATGAATTAAACAACAATAAGTCATTTTTTAATTCTTCTTTAGATGATTATTCATACAAGTTAGTTTATTTCTAAATTTGAATACCGCAGTTTGTATAATTAACCAATATAATGAAAGTAGTAAATCAACACCAGGATGATCACGGAGAAACTCAATTGGAAAAAACTCCGGATACTTTACCAGTCAATCCACTTTAAACGAATTTAACAACTTACAGTCTACCATACTAGACGACCCGTACTATCTGATCTCCCGACTACACTTCTTACAGCTCTCCGTGGATCTCGTGCTCCCCTACACCAATTCTTAGCTGCTGTTGACAAAGCTCTCTTGGAATCTGCTACCCTGCAACACTCCAAACCTTGTGAATTCGTTTATTTCCCATGGATCATGAAGAAAGACCCGTTCTTCACAAGTAGGAACTCATGTCAGCTTCCTTCAATTTTCAGAACTCTGACCAAATGTAGATGAAGTAGTGGTTTGTTATTTGGATTACTGGCTGATGTAGTTCTCACCAAAACTCTCATATAGATGAATGTTGAAAGAATATAATATGAAATAATTCTCTCACAGATGAAGCTCTCTCAATTATTCAACCTTAAGAATTTCATACATAAAAGTATTGGTATTTATAGGTATGGTACAAAACAGATGGGCCGGGGAAAAAACCTTGAAATCGCGAAATAAATTTTTTTCATATAACCCTCTCGTTCAAGTGAGAGCTCAGAGATTGTCGAGCGACTGCTTGGCCCTCGTGCGAAGGCCTGACGGCGATCTATTGGTGATGTTTCTACTTTTGTAGCTCGAGTCAAACCTTGACGACAGTCCAACGAAAATTCGCGTCGTTTTCCTTCTTTTCCCATTCTCGAAACCCTAGACTCAAACAACTACCTTTTAACTAATTGCACATTACTCCTTGAACTTTTATAATGTATCAATTTCAGTCATTTGTTCACAGAATCGCTAGTTACAAATTATCTAGAACCTAACAAACTCACCCTTTGATATTTTGTGACAAAACTACAATCAAAGTCAAGGTAGTAATTAAATTAAAATTACATACTCAAAATATGACTCAAACTTCAACTAAAAACTGTTTTGAACGAAATCTTCAGTTCATAGTTCAGTACTTGTTTCCTGAAATAGTCAATTCAAAAACTCAGTGTAAAATGTGTGGAAAACAGGATCAATAATAAATATAGTTCAAACAGTTTAAGTGTAAGAATCACTTAAGCAATTGTAACTCATAAAGAATAATTTTCAGTTTTAAATCACAAGCTAAACTAAATCATAACATCAATGCAACCCAACATAACAAAATGAAACATTTGTACTATAAAAATATTAAAAACTTAATTTAGCAAAACTGAAGTTAAAAATGCAAATACTCCCCCTTACTACAAACTTTTAATGATTTAAAAGTAATAGGTAAATGTATCTATGTCTCACCCCAATGACCTCTTAGACATAAAATGCAAAAACAGAAAAATTAAAAATTTCATTTTATATATAACCAAAAATTTAATTACATCCAGAATTTTGATATAAAGTATATCATATAAGCATAAGATCAAAATTTAGATACTGCCAAAAATATACAAAAATATATAGATTACTTCCCCTTTTTTGTCACATAATGACAAGGGGTAAGCTTAGAACTATGAAGCATCGGAGTTTGTCCTCTTCTTGGAAGCATCATCCCAGTGACCACAAATTCATCGTAGACCACGCTGTACAAAGCCAACAGCTCCCCGAAGATTAGTGACATCAGTAGTAAGACGATTTCATGTAGCACGCAGCTGTGTGATCTCTGCCATCATACGAGCCTACTGCTTGATAAGTACAGTCACATGTCCCATAAGAGTGACCGAATGGTCGATGGGAGTAGAGGCAGAAGGAGCAAACTCGGAATGAGGAGGAGGAACCAACTTAGACGGAGGAGGAGCCGAAGCAGACGTAGACAAGATATCAGAGGGAAGAGGAGCAGAAGGAAAATCGGAGGGGTAAAAAAGAAATCAGGTCATCAATGGGGTCAGCCAGCACAGTCGGATCAACTAGCTGTGCGGGCTCAGAAGAAGTATGAGATCGACTCTAGGCAATGGTGGTATGAATAATCGGCCGTGAAACCCATCTCAGACCCCCCTAGGGAAAACTAGCTCCTAAGACACTGACTAACCTATAAATAAGGCTCTTAAGGTAGCCCAACCTTCGTCCCCGTTATATGAAAGGCCCTCAAGATCTGCTGGCATATGAAAGTAGGTAAAGCAATAGAATCGCCATGCAGAAGGACGTAGAAGAAACGGGCCTTCTCCATCGGTAATGAAGAAGTGTGGGAGACAGGCAATAGATTCGTGTACACAATGCGCAACAGAATCTGACGCTCACTCAGAAGAGATCCAGTGCGAATAGCACTGAGACCTCTCTCCAACGGTATGTTAAACACCGTCGAACGATCTGAGGAGTTCATCGGAAGAGAATCGGGAGTGAGATAGGGAAACATGGGATGGACGATCCGAGTAATGTGAATGATGCTCAAGATAACGTCCGGAGTAATCGCTATCATCATACATGTTAGTGTAGAATTCCTGAACAAGAAGACTCGGTGTGGGTACTAATCCTTCCAGTAAGGCCTCACAACCCAGAGTAGAAAAGATAGCAGTAAGATCGAGGGATAGGTCAGACATGATAGCCTCACGCTCAAATAGAATGGGATGCATAGAGAACTATGACCCTGGGCTACAGCAGAAATAAACCTAGTCCTACTAAATGAGGTCAAGGCACTAGGAGTTGAAGGACTAGTGCACGCTCTCTTAGGTGGCATCTAAAAGAATCGAACCACAATATTAGATAAATGAACTCATGATATGCATGACATACATGAATGCATGCAAAACAAGACAAATAAAATGACATGCAACGTGCCCTATCATGAATGCATGACGACATGCAGTGATATCTAAACGTAGGTGACGCAAAGACGTCACGCATGTCATGGTGTTTAGACACAGGGACGTGATGTTTGACATAGTGACGTGAGGTCATGATGGAGGGACGTGACGTCCTCGTGCGGTGCCAAAACCAAGCACTATTATGTACACTGGTACTTAATGCACGAACCAACCTAAACATGCAATTACATCAACACAATCCACATTCCGAAATAACCACCCGACGCTCCAACAGACCAACCCAAGTCCAAACTACTAACGCCAACGTTATCCAAACCATCAACCACATCTTCAAACACCCAAAATCACAAACCAATCACCACATTCACCCACCAAGTCACAATCAAATCCAAAGTAACCCAATGAACTTCAATGCAAAGAGAACATTCAAAAGAAAATACCCAAAAAGGTTTTCAATCCTATTATTATTTGAAAATCATGCAAAAGTGGATGACAATCAATAACATTGAACAAAATAAGTAATATATCATCAAGCACACAAGCAATGATGGCTAATCAACCAAAAAATTCAAAGAAAGTATGAAGAAAATCGCCAAAAATGAGAAAATACCCAAAAATTGAACAATTTACCTTTAAACTTGATGATTTGATGAAATGGCTACTCAATGAAGTGGAAAGTGATGATAACAACGATGGGTAAGCAAAAATTTGATGTGGGTGGTGAAAATATGGGAGAAATTAAGAGAAAAATGAGGTGAAATGCGTAAAACTCCTGAAAAATGACGTTAAAATTCAAAAAGACGGTCTGTCGCTCAAGCGACCTTCGAGCGATAAGTGAGCGAGGCAGCTTCTGCTGTTGTCGCTCGGGCGTATTCCAACGATAATCTGGCGACACTACAATTGACAGAAATAGCACCAAAGATTTAAAAATTAATAAAAATAGCATTTTTTTCAACAATAATACATTACTACAAGTAACTCAAGCTTTCG
>CAIGRQ010007608.1:0-24663 GCA_903798375.1 Fraxinus sp. D2006-0159
ATCATAATAGATAGCATTTTTCGCAAGCTATAAATGAGCTAATATGTTGTAGTGAAAGTGTTACATCATGTCACTTTTTAATGTAAAATAAGGTTTGAATTCATATTCATATTTAATTTTTCACAAATACACGTGTGCATCTCTTTAATTGATTCTAAATAGTTTAAATGTGATGGAATGTGACCTTTTTAGATAAAAGTGATAAGGAATGTCACTTTCAAATTTTAGCGTCTTATTTCATATGCAAAATAAAAACAAAGAGTTACACATGTATGTCAATCTTAATGTAAAACGAGGTTTCGATTTATATTTAAATTTTCATAAATACACATGTATGCATATATTTAATGGATACAAAAGAATTCAAATAAGACAAATTGCGACATTTTTATAAAAAAAGTGACAGAGAGTGCCATTTTTCTCCTTCTCATTTTCACAAGTATCTTGCATGCATCACTTGAATGGATTGATTTTTCATATATATTAACTCTATCCAATTCATACAAAACCTAAATTTTATTATATACTAACTCAAAATTATTTATCTTAAATTTCATGTGTGAAAGAACAATAAAACCTCAACAATATAAAAAACAAACAAAATATGAACTAATTGAATAAAAAATAAAAAAATAATACAAACCTATAGATTTGGATTGATTATTTACAGATTTGGGAAGAAGACTTTGAAGAAAAGGTAGTTGAAGCTACTCTTGATCTTATTTGGGCTTCATTTGCACAAAATTTCCTCTCATGATTTCAATTTTGTTTGATTTGGAGTTTAGTGGATTCAAGTTTCTACTGGATTTAGAGCTTTATGTTCCTGATTTCTACAGTGTATTTCTTACGATTTTGGAGGTAAAATATTAGTTTTTATATTTAGCCCATGTTTATAATGATTTTTCAAAATCACCTCAAAATTTAGGGCATGTAAGTTGCCCGAAACTAAATCCCCTAATGACAATTTTGGCCCAAGTTTTGCATTGGGTTATAGCTCACTGGTTGGTGATCCACTAACTTCTATTAATCAAATATTATATCTGAGTTTCATTTTGTCCCAGTTCAATAATATTTAGCGAGCAACTGCAACTCTAAGGAATAGTTATTGGCTATCATTGTCTTGATTGATGTGTACCAACATGTTGATTAAACAAATAATTGCCATAGAAATTCACCAATTGTATCACATGAAAGTGGTCAACGTTTTGTATGGGTCACTAATGAGTGCTGTCAGAACTTGAACTTTATCGTTGCATCACTGACCATGCTATTTTCTATCGAAGGAGAAGTATAGTTGTATAGCTAGGGGATAGCAATGTTGGAGTAACACATTTATCAACATGTTGATGCATAAATAGTCGTAGCATAAATTAATCGATCACATCACATGAAAGTACAACATATAATTACATTTATTCCCTTGCTGTGTTCTTTCCTAAAATTGAATTAGTATAAAGAGCTCATAGGCTAATCGAATTTTTAGTTTGGAGATTGTATGAGACTTACCAAGTGCCAATCAAAATTAATGCTCATATGGTAAATGATTTTGCAGCTTGTGGACCTATTAACACAATCACATACCAACTAAAGCGTAAATTACAATTAGTATCACATACAATCTTATACATAAACATCGATGCTCATTAGATCATATCACATAATATAAGCATCGATGCTCATTAGATCATATCACACACACACCCCTCCCCCACCTTGGATTGATTATTTACAGATTTGGGGAAGAAAACTTTGAAGAAAAGGTGGTTGAAGCTACTCTCGATCTTATCTGGGCTTCATTTACACAAGATTTCCTCTCACGATTTCGATTTTGTTTGATTTGGAGCTTAGCGGATTCGAATTTCTATTTTATTTAGAGCTTTATGTTTCTGATTTCTACAGCGTATTTCTTACTATTTTGGAGGTAGAATATTAGTATTTATATTTTAGCCCATGTTTATAATGATTTTTCAAAATCACCCCAAAATTTAGGGCATTTATCCCCTAACGACAATCTTGGCCCAAATTTTGCATTAGGTTATAGCTCACTGGTTGGTGATCCACTAACTTCTATTCGTCAAATATTATATTTGAGTCTCATTTTGTCCCAATTCAATAATATTTAGCGAGCAACTGCAACTCTAAGGAATAGTTATTGGCTATCATCGTCTTGATTGATGTGCACCAACATTTTGATTAAACAAATAATTGCCATATAAATTCACCAATTGTATCACATGAAAGTGGCCGACGTTTCGTATGGGTCACAAATGAGTGCTGTTGAAACTTGAACTTTATCGTTGCATCACTGACCAATATTCTATTTTCTATAGAAGGAGAAGTATAGATGTATAGCTAGTGGATAGCAATTATCAACATGTTGATGTATATATAGTCGTAGCCTATATTAACCAATCACATCACATGAAAATAGAACACACAATTACATTTATTCACTTGCTATGTTCATTCCTAAAATTGAATTAGTATAAAGAGCTCATAGGCTAATCAAATTTTTAGTTTGGAGATTGTATGAGACTTATCAAGTGCAGTCAAAATTAATGCTCATATGGTAATTAATTTTGCAGCTCGTGGACCTATTAACACAATCACGTACCAACTAAAGCATAAATTACAATTAGTATCACATACAATCTTATACATAGACATATATTTATTTACTCGCTGTGTTTATTCCTAAATTACACTTTCAAATTAGTAAAAGAGCTTGATCATGAAAAGAAAACTTACCAAGCATAAAATGTAATTAGTTCCATATGATAGCTAATTTTTCAGCTCAATGACAGTATTAGGTCTAACTAAGTTTCAAATAATTACCATCTATGGTAACAAAACTATTAGCTTTATACCCATGCAAAACTAATCTAGTGTATAATAGTATAGCAGGGAGAGAAAAAAGAGCTCAATGGACCGACTTCACTGTTGTTCTAATCAGGAAAATTAAGCTCTTGATCACAATCTTTGGCTCGATAAAACCATATATGTGGGCAATTTAGGTTTCACATCCGGCTGTACGAGGTTTAACAACAAAATTTCTGATTTAAAACGGGACATTTCAACATGCCGTGGGACGAGTCTAAACACTAATGTACTAGTACTCATTTGTAACTACCACACTGCTTCGATGCATTTTGTAGTGCGGATAAGATAATATCGTATGACTTAAGGAAAAACTTGAAGTTTTTCAGATTGTATCGTCCATTATAATTTAATACTGTGTACTAAATGTAAGAATTATTCCACTTGTACATTAAGAGTTATGTACATAAGTTACATGTGGCATCCTCTTGGTCGGAGGAAATTGTTTTTTCCTCCAACCAATGACATATAATGCCACATGTAAATTATGTAGCCCTTGATGTACTTCTAGCAAAGTCCCAAATGTAATGACTGCTAATTACATTTTTTGTTCCTCTCATTCATTTCATCCTATCTTCTTCCTAGTGAGAGCTTCTTCTTCTTCTTCTCGCGCACGCGCGCGCGCACACACACTAATGTTACATAAAATTATTTTAAATAATTAAGAAGTTCGGTCTCATGGACAAACCATTTGAATAATGCTATCTATCCCGTCTAAGTAACAGTGAACCCACTAACACATTGGCTTGTATTAATTACTCAACCAATCTAAACTATTAACCAACACCACCAACTATAATAAAACATTAAATCACTATTTAGTAGTTTGCATTCAGAATAAGCAAACTCCATTAAAGAATTTAATACAATACTTACATATTGAAGAATGATTAATGAAATTATTCAATAAGAGGATGGGATGAACCCAAAAAAATAATCTTTGATAAACAGAAATTTGAAAAGAATTAGTCTTGAGACAAATACTAACCTTTGATGCTTAAAAATTCTGTTACGTGATTTTCAACGAAAATAAAATTTGGCTAAGTCGCTTAAAAGGTTGTCTTGGAAAGAGGATAGTCAACTGGTTATAAACTCATAAATTAAGTCTTGACATAGTGTCGCGAGACATAAAATGTCATTAGAATTCACTCTTCTCAAATCCACTCCTTGGTAATCCATATTCCCAATGGCATAAATAGCACAACTAGTTTTTTGTTTTTGTTTTGTTTTTTTTTTTTTTTCCGGAAGTAACGTTCACTAGGTCATTCGAGACTTGCTGAGTGTCAAACATTATTAGTCCACTTACGCCAATGGACTTCTCAACCCAATGGTCTTATTAGTCGACTTCATAACCATTAGTATATGTATGTCAATTGACCTCTCCACTTATCACTCTACCTAACAAACTTATCGTAAAGTACAATTAATATTTTCATAAACCACATGCAATCCGATACTTAAAAATGCAGATTCTCACACTGTATATTCC
Source organism: Fraxinus sp. D2006-0159 (assembly GCA_903798375.1). Lineage (NCBI taxonomy): Eukaryota > Viridiplantae > Streptophyta > Magnoliopsida > Lamiales > Oleaceae > Fraxinus > Fraxinus sp. D2006-0159. The sequence continues at coordinate 4,367 of CAIGRQ010007608.1, forward strand.
TAATTGTGCTTCTGAATAAGTATGAGTTTGTATGGTAACTGAATTCTCAGCTCGATCACTGTACAAGACTTACCAAGTGTAAGACATACTCAGTGTCCGTACATTAACTGATTTCTCAGCTCGACGTCCGAATTAGCCTAACTAAGTTTCAAATACATTAACTTCTCAACGGTAATAGACCTCTGAGCTTAAACATCACACCAAACTTGTAAAGTACAATAAGTATCATAATTACTTAGAAGGGAGAAGGGAAAAGAGCTCAATGGACCAATGCGCTGTTGTTCTAATCAGACCAATTTTAGCCTTCGATCAAAATCACCTGCTAGATAAAACCATGTGGGTGATTTATGTTTTCCATTCAGCTGTGCTAAGTGTAATAACATAAATTTCTGTTCTAAAATGTGGTCCCTCTGCTTGCTCGTGTAATTATAAGTCTAGAAATATTTCCGTCAGCTTGCACATGTGATAAGTCTAGAAATATTAGTGTACTAGTTTCGATGTTATAACCGCCACACCTCTTGGACGTGTTTGGTAATGTGAATAAGATTTTATCATCTAGTAAAATTTAATACTTTGTACTAAATGTAATGACTGTTGACTGCGTTGTTTTGTTTATTTTATCTCATTCATTTCATAAATACCTCTCACTATCTATCCTATCTCCATTCGAGTGAGTGCCTCTCCTCTCTAGACACTCTAATGGTGCTACATAACCTTATTCCAAATCTTTATTAAGCTCGTTCCCATGGCCAAACCATTGAATAATGCTATCAACCACAATTGGTGAGATTGGCACTCTACTGACAGTAATCCCAGGAATCCCACTGTCACATTGACTTTATTAATCACAAGTGATGATAAATAGTTGTACTCGACTAATTTTGACTATTAACCAACACTACCAACTATAGTAAAACATTTAATCAACTTTCATGCTGTTTAGTGGTTTACATTCAGAATTAGCCAGCCCCATTAAAGAATTTAATACAATACTACATATATTGCAGAATGATAAATGGAATTATTGAATAAGAAGATTGTCTGAACACAAAAATTGAATCTTTCATCAACAGAAATTTGAAAAGAATCAGTCTTGAGACAAATTCCAGCCATAGATTCTTGAAATTACTATTATTTGTTTTCGACGAAAGAGTTAAAGTACAATTGGGAAGAAGTCACTTATAAAATTGGCTTGTAAAGATGGTATTAAAGTGGTTGTAAATGCATAAATTAAGTTTTGACTTGGTGACACGAGACATAAAGCATCATTAAAATTTTCACTCTTTTCTAAATCGACTCCATAGTAACCCATATTCCCGATAAATAATTCATACAACTAGTCTTTTACTGGAAATTACAATCCCTAGGTCATCCCATCCATATCACGGGTTATCCGAAAAATAACCTCTAATTAGTTCATAAATAGGCTTGAACTGTTTTCATTGTTTTGCCTTGTCTAGATGCTAAGTGAATCATATTCATATTCAACCAAGTCTGTCTACAAATGTATATTTATTTTTTATCACGTGTACTAACATTTTAGATTTTTATGTTGAATTGTAGGAAAAGATTGCCGTCACAATGAAGTGATCAAAGCGGATGGATATGAAAATGGGAAGAATATTGGAGATACTTTTGGCAGATCTTTGTGTTGAAAAACTATTTCGTAGGAGTTGTAGGTATTGATCGAGATTGTAGTTTGTATTTCATTAATATGAATCTTTGTGTTGATGTGTTAGTCATAAAGTTTGTGAGTTTTAATACATTACATATTTCAATGATTGGTTTGAAATTTGGTATTGATTGTTAGATGACTTTAAAGTGTTGATGGGTAGGAAATTTGGTATTGATATATATTTTTCGAATGGAACAAGACATGAAAATTGCACAGGATAAAAACAAAATGGCAATGTACCATCCAACTTTTGTCGTTTTAAAAACTATGTGAAACAGGACCTACCCATCTTGGGTAGGTCGAATGAGTAATTTAGAAGTTGCAAGTAAGCCGGTGCCAAGTATATTGAATAGTTGTTAATTATCAATTTATATGTTGTATTAATATTCATCTTAATATATAGACTTGCATTGAAAATTTTCTCAACTCTCCACAGTAGATCATATGCTCACTTAATTTGCTGTTGGAGCCGAACAAAGAATTTGTGTTCGAATCTCGCCTCCAACAATTATGAAGAATTGTGAAGCCTGAGTGGAAATTACATGTGGGAAATTTATCAAGGTAAACCACGACCACCAACGGTTGATTAATTCAGTCGCCATTGCCACTTTACTTGAAGCCTCAGATATATATACTTTGGCTTCAAGCCTCCCACGCCATCGATCCAGCTTCATTAGCCAACACCTGAAAGCCATCGCCACCCACACAATTTTCTTCAGTTCACGTACATCTAGAAAATCTCCACTTAGGAATGATTTAAGAATCCACAAAATGTTGTTTCTTTCTTCGAAATTTTGCTTAGTTTCGTAAATTTTGAAGACGTTGACTCGTTAATGAAAAAGTAAACAAGTGGACTTTTAACAAATAAGTCCCGAAGAGGAGAAATCAGGAAATTCTTGGAATTTCGATTTTTTATTTTCGGCTCTGTTGCATGTACATCATAACTTACAGATTGGTGTACATACATATTATGTGGTGATATATGATTGAATCAAAATTTCTTTAACCAAATAAAAGAAACTTTTCCATTCTCTTTTTGGCCCCTCAATCTATAAAACTTTCTATAACTTCTTGTAGATGCCACAGTTCGGTTGAAAAAGTAAAGAAGTGCAATTTTTAACCAAAAAGTCACAAATAGACTACTTTCTCAAATGAAAGAGTAGGAAAATATATGCTTTTAATGAAAAAGAAACAAAAGATAAAACATTTTACGTGGATAGTATTTTTTCCTACAATTTTCCAATCCAATTTTTTAGGCATAAAAACTAAATTCCCCCAAAACAATTATGGCCAATATTTTGTACTAGGGCATAGCCCACTGATTGTTAATTCATTAGCTTTTATTCGTTAATATTAAATTTGAGTTCCATCTTGACTCAGTTCAGTCATATTTAATTGAGATCAATGACAACTTGAAGGTAAAATTATTGGATATGATTATCGATTCATCAAATAACAGTCACATAAATTCACCAATTGGATCACATGAAAGAGGTATATGGCTGGTAGGATCCAAAGGGGTGGTGTCAGAACTTGAAGTTTACCGTTGCATCACCAACAGTGCTATTTTCTATAGAAGGAGAAGACAAATGTGTAGCTAGTTAATATCAATGTCTTGATTAACATGTGTATCAACATGTTGATGCATCATATAGTTGCCACCTAAATTAACCAATTGGATCTCATGAAAGTGATCATAGTTGAATCTCACAAATAAAAAAAACTTTTCACTCGCTATGCTCATTCATAAAATAACCTTTTGAATTAGAATAATAGCTCATATACTTATCATGCGTCTTCTTAATTCGATCACCATATGAAACTTACCAAGTGTCAAATATATAAGTAGTGCTTGTAGTGTAAATTCTCGATGACCATTACATTTCGTAATCATCGGACCAAACTAACAAAGCGCAAAGTACAAATAGTATTCTCATTAATTAGATGCAATCTCATACTTAAAAATATTTACTCGTTGTATTTATTACTAAATTACCCTTCACAATTATTATCAGAGCTCGATCATCGTACAAGACATAAGTGCACATAATTAGTGTCTGCACGACAACTAATTTCTCACTTGATGATAGTATTAGTCTAAAAATTACAAATACTTTAACTTATCTATGGTAATCGGCCTCTCAACTTAATCATCGTAACAAAATAATAAAATAAAAGAACATCAGTATGTACGCCAACTACTTATGAAGGAGACGGAAAAATAAACTGAAGAGCTCAATGCACCGACTGCACTACTGTCGTCATCTGGTTGATGAAACCATGTGGAGGATTTAGGTTTTCCACCCAGATGTGTGAGACGTATAACATTTTCTATTCCAAACGGGACCGTGGCATACAGGTGCGATAAGTCTAGCTAGAAATATTAGTGTACTAGTTCTCATGTTGTAATCGCCCCATCTCTTCACATGTTTGGTAACATAAAAATAAGATAATACACTATGATCAAAGAAGGAAAAAACTTGAAGTTTTCTTGATTGCATCGTTTAGTATAATTTATATTATGTACCAAATGTAATGACTATTAACTACATTGTTTTGTTTTTTTCTCATTCATTTCATAATACTTCTCACTCTTTATTCCTATCTCCATCCTAATGAGAGCCTCTTCTCTCTATGCATACACTAATGGTTCTGCATAACATTATTCCAAATATTTAAGAAGTTGGATCCCGTGGCCAAACCATTTGAATAATGTTAACTATCACCATTATTGATTAACACCCTTCTAAGGGATAATGATCCCACTACCACGTAGGCTCTGTTAAGGGATATATATCTCATATCGATAAATAATGTTGACACAGACTAATTAATAAAGATTTTGGGCTACTCCTCTTAATAAGGTTGGCCTTTTAAAATGGAACCCCAAATCTTAACATAGTATCAGAGCCCATTATGCTCCAACGAGCGATTCCATCCCTTTAAGACTCTAAATATGAGCACGTGGATATTGACCCTCTTCTCAATCACTCTACTAAACAAACTTGTCTAAAGTACAATTAGGATTCTCAATAATCACATATAATCTAGTACTTAAAAAAACATTTATTCATACATTGTGTTTATTCCTACTTGCATTTCTCAATTAGTATCAGAGCTTGTATGATAAATGACTTCTCAGCTCGACCACGGAAGGAGAGCTTGAACGCGGGACAAGTCTAGAAATGCTAGTGTACCAGTTCTCAAGTTGTAACAGCCACACCTGTTCGACATGTTTGGTGACATGAAAAAAATAATACATTATTATTAAAAAGGAAAAAAAATTAAGTTTCCTAGGCAGTATCGCCCAATACAATTTAATAATACATACCAAAATTAATGACTGTCGACTGCCTTTTTTTTTTTTCTCTAATTCCTCTTCTCTGTATAGTCTATAGTCTATAGACACATTCATTTCCTAGACTGTATCGCCCAATAAAATTTAATTCACTCTCTATTCCTATCTCCATACGAGTGAGAGCCTCTTCTCTCTATAGTCTATAGACACACACTCTTTCTTCTGCTATCTGTTTTGGCATAAAAGAATCCAAAGGTAAGTTTCATAATGGTTTTCTAAATGGTGTTTTCTTTCTCTACATTTCTAAATACTTTCACACTAGCACCTGGAAATGTACATATAAGAACATGCACACATTAAATTTTTATTTTTTTTTCTCTATTTTCTTGTATTTCTACAGCCACAGGAGGATTCTTCAATGTGAAATCCTCTCTTTTTAAAGTTTTAATACGTGTATATGTAAACATATACATTTTCAGGATTGAATTGAACCTTCTGAGAGAAAATGAAGTATTTTAAATGTTCTTTTGTGCAATTTGGAAGCCTTAAAAAAATGCATTTACGAAATTGTTGTTGTAGAAGTTCACTTTTCCTTCTCCTTCTCTCTTAAACCTTTGGTTCTTGATCTGTTTTTCCTTTTTATTTGTCTGTCATTAAGATTCCATTTCTACCTGATGCACGATATTCCTTGTGTTTTTATTTTGAAGAGGGCACTTATTTATTGTCGGATTTGAGATTTTTCTGGGGTCCACTGAGTCTGCCCAGACATGCAATGACCTGAATTTTACATAATTTTTCATAAACCTCATTTTCTTTCCCAGAATTGTGACTCAGGTCCTTCTGCTCATGACAACAAAAAAGCCATTGATGCATCGGTGGGTAGGTTGGTTTGGGTCCGAAGGCAAAATGGGTCATGGTGGCCAGGTCGAATTCTCAGACCAGACGAATTGCCCGAGACCATATTGCCTGTGCCAAGAGCACGGACACCTATACAGCTCCTTGGGAGAGAAGACGTGAGTTTGTAAGTGCCTCTTTAGTCCCTTTATTTCATAAAGAAATGTTGATAATAAAGTTCTTTTCGGGTTTATAATTGAACAATTCTTTACAGTCAAAGTATAGCAATGATATAATAGTTTCATTTAATTTGATATCACCCAAAATGGCTCTTTCAGTTTGTAATTCATTGCTAAAAACTAATTTTCACTATTATTTTTTTTTGATAAATGATTTAGATCAAATATTTTTTCTATATAAAACAAGGGTTTTATTCCATCGTATTCTCTTCATGTGATCTATCATCACTCCATACATGGCAACAATTAATTAACCATTTTATTTCTGTACCAAGAGTGGTGATGAATGGTTGCAAGTTATAGTTTTCGGATTTTGCTTGTCATAAAGGAATAAGAATGTGAAATGGACTTAAATGCTTGCAAGTTAGGTTTTCAGCTGTTTCCTTCGAATTATTGGCAGCATTTCTGTAATGTTTTGTCATATTTGGCGGCCATTGTTTCTGTCATATCGTTGGCAATAAATTTTCTTATGTTTTGTCATATTCATCAATATTTGTTTCCCTCGTATCATTGGAATGTTCATGGTACGGCAGATTCACGTTTTAAGTATGATCTCTGTTAAATTCCTTTACATTAAATGTGAGAAAAAAATATCACGTGGACACTAGTTTTAAATATTCGACTCTGGCTTCAAGATAATCTTATTTGTTATGAGTTTGTCACGAGCGAGGTAACAAACTCTGTTATCCTGAGGACGTGAATCTGTTTTTAGAGCATGTTTGGCTATGGTTTAATATGTTAGTACTTACTTTGAGGTAAATTCTAGTTTATTTAAAACCTGTAGAGTCTTTCACTCGACCATTCGAAGGACAAGTTGATATGCAATATTGAGAACTATCCATAAAAAGTCTGTTCCTGTGCATCAATAATTAATAGGTTTTGTTCATTTTGCATGATGTGTTTAGTAATTACTTAGTCGTTTTTTTTTGGGCCAACGTAATTACTTAAAAGATCCTTGAGTTCAATCTGTATGTGAGATATATAATTTATTTTGTATTCTTGCCAAATTTCTTATAGGAACTGGTAGAATCTCGAGACATCAAAAAGAGTTAAAGCTTTCCGTTGCAGGGAGCACGATTCATGCATTCCGAAAGCTAAGGCGTCCATGTCCAATTCATCGAAGAAGACCGCGGGGAGATATGCTCACAGATACAATGCCATTATTCATGCACTTGAGATTGAAAGTGCTTGTGAAGCTTTTGACAAGGATTCCAGTAGTTCAGAAGATTATTCAGATTCAGCAGAAAAACTGTCGGCATCCGATGTAGCAATTGAGGAGCTGCATCATGTAGGTCCATCTTCAGGTATGATTTGGTAGCCTTTATACTATTCAATCAGCAGTAAGGTTTACACATTCATCATAACCGTTTGGCAGTATTGAACTTGGGATTGTTTTTCATATTGCTTATGTCTTAACCTCACATTGTTTCACCAAAGATATGATGCTGATATTTGTATTAACGTCATTATCCTTTATACACATGATATAATATTTGAAAAAAAATAAAAAATCTTTTTCTGATAATCTCAAAAGGTGTGGGAGACATGGTCGAGCATGTTTGGCTAAACTTAAAAATAACTTTTATTTATATTTAGGCTTTAATCAAACACGATGATAGTTATATTTTTGTTTGGAGTCGGCTATTTTCAATCTACTCATCTAGTTATATTACCTTTCCCCATTTTCAACTGTTTTATTTTCTTTTCAGTTAAACCTCATACCATTTGCATGCCCATATTTCCACGTGCATTGGTTTGCTTATACATCTAATTTTATCTTCAGAGACTTGAGCATGTTTGGCCAAGCCAAAAAAAAGTTAAAAGTACTTTCTGACAAAGTATGTGAATACTATTGTAAAGTAAGTTCTTGATCTAAAAAGCCTTCCCATAAAGTGACTTCTAAACAAGCTAAAAAATGTTTTGCTAAAATGTTATTTAAAAATGCCATTTAAGCTTAGACATATGTTGGGCACATTTAAAAATTATTTTTAAGTACTTTTACATTTATAGACCTTGTTTATATCCATTGTTTTTGCCTGCAAGTATAATATACTTTTATAAATCTTGACACTGATGCGCTGTTTTGATTAGGCACTTTTGAGTGGAAGCTAAAGAGAAGAAGGAAGTCAAGGTCGAGAAAACCGGATGTCTATGTGTACAAGTCAGATACCATTCTGGACAGCTTTTTTGGAAAGTTGGGACCAATTACAGATGTTAAGGTTGAGAAGTCATCTAGTTCATCTGATGAAACCTCATGAGACACAATGACAAGCTGATGAACTGGCAATTTCCCAGAGGTTAATGCCCCATCGCCAGTCACGTTCTATTGTCAATCCGAAGTATGACCTGTCAAATTTTTATCTTGGAGACTGTATAGATGACTCTGGATTGTATGATGTAACTCTCGAGCCGAACACGAACTACCAACCACAACATGTTCCAAATATTTCTCTAATGAGCAAGTTAACCCGTAAATCAATCGTTGGCCACCCACTTAACATTGACGTTTCAGAAGTTGGTATGGTTATTGAAAAGAGGCCACATGGAAGGCCACGCACTATGAATGTCATGCCACAGCAGCGGGTCCCACCAGTGAAGTCACGAAAATCAAAAAAGCACAGGGGTTTTGTCGAGAAAGAACAGGAAATTTGCTTCAATTATGGGTTTGCTGGAGCCAGAGGAGATCCCTGCGATCAACATGCTCACCAACCCAGTTGTAGCTTGCATCCCACTGAGGGTGGTGTTCAGTTGACTGAATGCAGCATTGAATAGCTCTATCTGAGCAACCTATGTTGTTTTCATCATGCGTTTTTATTTAATTAGGCCGTCGAATTTAGGTGCTCTTTCTAGAGAACTATGTTCAGTTAGTTGCATAGTATATAGTGTTCCCGAGGTACTCCCTGATATAGATTTAATCTTTATAATCAAGGGCATAATTAAGTGTTACTATTAATTTGCTGATTACTTTAGGTTTGACAGAATTTAATAATTTCTCTGTTTTAAAATCATTCGAGTCTTGAGTTTATAATTATCTCCATTTATTAGTTTTGTACGGGTATTAAGCTGTTAGTTTTGTTACCATAGAGATGGTAATTATTTGAAACTTAAGTTAGATCTAATACTGTCATCGAGCTGAAAAATTAGCTATCATATGGAACTAATTACATTTTATGCTCGATAAGTTTTCTTTCATGATCAAGCTCTTTTATACTAATTTGAAAGTGTAATTTAGGAATAAACATAGCGAGTAAATAAATATATCGGCACTAATCATAATATTCACTTACTTAGACTAAATCTAATATGGTCCACGAGCTGCAAAATCAATTACCATATGACACGCCCTACCCCAGATAAAGCTAGTGGACTCGGAGTGTGACGTGCGCCGATGATAGATACCAACTAAAAGTGGGACCCACCATCAAGGCTACTACAACATGAAACGTATAAATCATTTTAATAAAAATTTCGGCATTAACTCCACTGTATATGAAAGTGTAATTTAGGAATAAACATAGCGAGTAAATAAATATATCGGCACTAATCATAATATTCACTTACTTAGACTAAATCTAATATGGTCCACGAGCTGCAAAATCAATTACCATACGAGCACTAATTTTGATTGGCACTTGACAAGTCTCATACAATCTCCAAACTAAAAATTCGATTAACCTATGAGCTCTTTATACTAATTCAATTTTAGGAAAGAATGTAGCAAGTGAATAAATGTAATTATGTGTTGTACTTTCATGTGATGTGATTGGTTAATTTATTCTACAACTATTTATGCATCAACATGTTGATAAATGTGTTACTCCAACATTGCTATCCACTAGCTATACAGCTATATTTCTCCTATTTATAGAAAATAGCATGGTCAGTGATGCAACGATAAAGTTCAAGTTCTGACAGCACTCATTTGTGACCCATGCAAAACGTCGACCACTTTCATGTGATACAATTGGTGAATTTATATGGCGATTATTTGTTTAATCAACATGTTGGTACATATCAATCAAGACGATGATAGCCAATAACTATTCCTTAGAGTTGCAGTTGCTCGCTAAATATTATTGAACCGGGACAAAATGAAACTAAAATATAATATTTGACGAATAGAAGTTAGTGGATCACCAACCAGTGAGCTATAACCCAATGCAAAATTTGGGCCAAAATTGTCATTAGGGGATTTAGTTTTGGGCAACTTACATAAATGCCCTAAATTTTGGGGTGATTTTGAAAAATCATTATAAACATGGGCTAAATATAAATACTAATATTTTACCTCCAAAATCGTAAGAAACACACTGTAGAAATCAGAAACATATAGCTCTAAATCCAGTAGAAACTCGAATCCACTAAGCTCCAAATCAAACAAAATCGAAATCATGAGAGGAAAACTTGTGCAAATGAAGCCCGAATAAGATCTAGAGTAGCTTCAACTACCTTTTCTTCAAAGTCTTCTCCCCAAATGTATAAATAATCAATCCAAATCTATAGGTTTGTATTATTTTTCGATCTTTTATTCAGTTAGTTCATATTTTGTTTGTTTTTTTTTTTATATATAGTTGAGGTTTTATTGTTCTTTCACTCATGAAATTTAAGATAAATAATTTTAAATAATTTTAAGTTAGTATATAATAAAAGTTAAGTTTGTATGAATTGGATAGAGTTAATATATATGAAAAATCAATCCATTCAAGTGATGCATGCAAGATACTTGTGAAAATGAGAACGAGAAAAATGGCACTCTGTCACTTTTTTATTATTTTTATAAAAATGTCGCAATCTGTATTATTTGAATTCTTTTTATCAATTAAATATATGCATACATGTGTGTTTATGAAAATTTAAATATAAATCAAAACCTTGTTTTACATTAAGATTGACATAATGTGATACTTTATTTTTATTTTGCATACGAAATAAGATGCTAAAATTGGAAAGTGACATTCCTTATCACTCTTATCTAAAAAGGTCAAATTCCATCACATTTAAGTTATTTAGAATCAATTAAAGAGATGCACCCGTGTATTTGTGAAAAATTAAATATGAATATGAATTCAAACCTTATTTTACATCAAAAACATCAAAAAGTGACATGATATAACACTTTATTTGTATTTTACATATAAATTAAGATGCTAAAGTTTGAAAGTGAATGCCTTGTCACTTTTTTCTAAAAGATTGCAGTCTATTTCATTTGAATTATTTAAGATCAATTGATGCAGGAGGATCCGAGTCAGACGAAGTCGAGTTGTTAGATAGTTCGTTGATGGTGCTGAAGTACCATATGTTGGCGGATCAGCGCAAGAATGACAAGTAATCGATGACATTTTCTAATTGGGGCGCCTTTTGGTAACTCTGGATACGGTTATCAGAATCGCGCTCATGACCCCAATTCTGAAAGCCCTTTTCGGCGCGCACATTGTGGCCACCCAGATTTGCTTGGTATGCATCGATTTCGAGGTCAAATTCAATTGTTTTCCCTTTCGAATCTTCAATTTTAGATATTTTTTTACCTTTTTTGGTAATACTTTGATTATTTTTTTAACCTACAATATGAGTTCGGTTTGAGCCAGATTTTTGGGATTTTATTTCTTTTATAACGTATTTTCTTTTGGTATGATTATTGGAATTTTGCTATTTTTGATAAAATTCTGATAATTACTATTTTCTAACTATTTAACTCGGCTTGTGGGTTATTTTCGAATTTATTGTATGATTAATAAAGATTGTTCTTATTTCTCTCATTTTCTCATGTTCCTTCCCTGTTAATTGTCCACTGAAACCTGCCTGCAGAATAATCGCTATTTTACCCGGCATTATCAATTAAAGAGATGTACACATGTATTTGTGAAAAATTAATTGTGAATATGAATTCAAACATTGCATTACATTAAAAAGTAATATGATGTAACACTTTTTTTTTTGTAGATATAGATAAAATTAACGTTTTCATTAGTTATGGATGCAAATAAGAGTAAAATAACGAAAATAAAAAGTCACATAATGAATGAAATGATTGTCCCAATAAAATGTACAAGAAGCATTGTTAAAGTGTAAACAAAAATGTGACATCATATCACTTTTCTAAAAAGCTAAGTCTTCGACACTGTTAAAAAGACACTAAGTTGTCTCTATTGTCATCGATTTGCATTTTCATCAATGAAACAATTACTGCATGCTTATATTTACATATAAGCTAAATTTGGCAACAATTTTAAGAAGTTCAAAGAGTAAAAAGTGATATACCACGTCACTTTCTTAAAAAAGTCAAGGTGTGTGTGTGCGCGCGCGCGCGTGTGTGATGATCTCATGGGTATCGATGCTTATATTATGTAAAGCAAGGAAAACATGTCACATTAATTAATTGATGGATAAAGATTTGACAGGTGTCAACATTTGAATTAAATGTATTATCCACCAATAAATTAATATGATATATCATCGGTGTTTTACATAAGATAAGTATCGGTGCTCACTATATAACACACACGTGCGAAATTTATCTCCTAAAAACCGTGCTAAACTTATGCTAAACATCGCGCTTAATTGGCATTTAAATTATAATAAAACAAATCGAGTTAGGGATCCACATATTAACTTAAATAAATTAAAATCAATAATAAATCCATTTTAAAATCAATTAATTCATTTTCAATTAACCTCATCCATTACGCAGCCATCCTTTTCTCTCTCTTTAATTCTCAACCTCAACCATTAACAACCTCATAGATGTGCTGCTTCTCCAGACATGGCATTGGGTATATATGTATGCTAAATTGTTAGTGTTAATATGTTTATCATATCATTAGGTTGAATTTATTATTTTCTTTGTTAATGTTAATATAATTAATTTTCTCTAGGTCCAAATGTCGAAGTTTCCCACGATTTATTTTTTAGAACTTTCATATAAGTTATTGTTTCTGAATATTTGTGTTAAATTATTGAAGACTACGTTGATCCGAATCTCACATTAATGCTTATTATACTTGTCTCCTAGTTGCTGATTATTACTATTACAAAGCAAGAAGAAGAGATAAATCAAGTAATCAATCCAAACAAAAATGTTGAAGAATGTGGACAACTTCAATGCTCTTCTACTTCTACCTTCCCTAAGTGGAAGACCATTGCAATTTGCTGATCCACACAATCCGTTTCCTCTTTGTTATCAATAAGAAAAATTGAATCTTTTTGTACATATAATTTTTTTCTTTGCGGAAGGTTATTTCTTTCTTTTTCTTTTTTTCTGTCTTTTATTTCTTGTTTGTGAACAATAAATAATGTGGTTAATGACACGTTACCTTCTTGTGAATTAATGGTAAAGTTAATTTAGACATTAATTGACAACCTTATACTTTTACTTTGATTGTCAATAGTGGCAATCTAGATCACATGTTTGATTTTTTAGTGGATTTTTATTTATTGTATTTGCATCACCAAGTTAAAGCTTGTCAAATGCTATTGTCGGAAGTAAACCATTTGCATCAGCTAAGGGATATCCTCAATAACGCGGCCCGTACTTGTTCAATTCCAAAGTCCATTCACTGAAAAGATTCGAGCTTGAGCCTTCTTGATGTGAATCTGTCCGTTCGACCCACAGTGCTCACTCTTTATGTGTAGATCTAATCTCACCATTCCAGATCCTATCAAGTACTGGATCTTTTCTCAATTTGTCCAATGTCTATTCATCCTGGCAGATAGAGATATTTGTTTAGAAAGTCTCCATACCTGTTCTCTTCGAGAAAATGTAACTTTAAGAACCACGGGTACAAAATTACCAAAAGCAACCAAATTATAATAAAATGAAAACTTGGATAGGCAAATGTAAAACGTACTCTTGACGAAAAAATTAATAGAGCAGAAAACAATTGTATTAACTATCAATCACTTCTCACAAGCACTGAATAGGAATTAAAAGAAAAGAAATTGCAAAAATCAGAGATAAAAACAAAAATTCAAATCAAGAAAAAGCATAAAAACGATAAGAATTAAAGATCTAATCTTTATGGGAAAAAGACTAATAAAGAAAGGCACAGTCAAGGGTTTAATAGATTATCACTAACGAAGTAAAAATACAAGTATAAAAAGAAAAAAATTGGGAGATCTGTGGCTGGTCACATGTGGGAAAACAAATTAAGTACATTTTTGGGATTGAAAGTTGATTGCATTCAATTTCAAATTCGTTGTTTCTTCTTGATATGCATACACTATATACATTATATTTTAAAATTTAATAATTACTCTTGTAAATTACATACAATTTTTTTAGTAAGAATTACAATCTGTGTAACAAAACATGCATGACTGTATTTAGAAGCAAATAAATTGAGTTGTACATTAGAGCACAATATGTGTAACAAAACTTACCGTTGAATATCATTGAAGATGAAAAAGAAAGTTTGAATCTATGTTCTGATTGAACTCATTATGAATACAATTTAGATGATATACGTACAAATGGAGTCTTTATGAATGGGTTACATTTTATACTTTGTTTGGACATCAAATGTTTTTTCCGACGTCTAGTTGTACTAATTGAATTCAAAGTTTCTCTTACCAAAAATCCCCTCGTAATTTAAGAAGGATGTCTGTCTAATAAAAGAGGTACAATAATGTACTAGCTTTGAGTATGATATACCATTAGTATAGTACTGATATTGACCCTCTTCTCAATCACTCTACTAAACAAACTTTGTCTAAAGTAAAATTAGGATTCTCAATAATCACATATAATCCAGTACTTAAAAATACATTTATTCATACGTTGTGTTTATTCCTACTTGCATTTCTCAATTAGTATAGCTTGTATGATAAATGACTTCTCAGCTCGATCACGGAATGAGACTTACCCGGTATAATAATGTATTATTTTTGAATTCAAAAAGTGGCCGTTACCTTGAACGCGGGACAAGTCTAGAAATGCTAGTGTACCAGTTCTCATGTTGTAACAGCCACACCTCCTCGACATGTTTGGTAACATGAACAAGATAATACATTATTAGTAAAAAGGAAAAAAATCTAAGTTTCCTAGGCTGTATCGCCCAATACAATTTAATAATATATACCAAAATTAATGACTGTTGACTGCATTATTATTATTATTATTTTTTCTCTAATTCCTCTTCTCTATATAGTCTATAGACACATTTCATTTCCTAGACTGTATCGCCCAATAAATTTAATTCACTCTCTATTCCTATCTCCATACGAGTGAGAGCCTCTTCTCTCTATAGTCTATAGACACACACTCTTTCTTCTGCTATCTGTTTTGGCATAAAAGAATCCAAAGGTAAGTTTCATAATGGTTTTCTAAATGGTGTTTTCTTTCTCTACATTTCTAAATACTTTCACACTAACACCTGGAAATGTACATATAAGAACGTGCACACATTAAAAAAACTTTTTTTTCTCTATTTTCTTGTATTTCTAGAGCCACAGGAGTATTCTTCGATGTAAAATCCTCTCTTTTTAAAGTTTTAATACGTGTATATGTAAACAAATACATTTTCAGGATTGAATTGAACCTTCTGAGAGAAAATGAAGTATTTTAAATGTTTTTTTGTGCAGTTTGGAAGCCTGAAAAAAATGCATTTAAGAAATTGTTGTTGTAGAAGTTCACTTTTCCTTCTTCTTCTCTCTTAAACCTTTGGTTCTTTTGTTTGGTTCTTGATCAGTTTTTCCTTTTTATTTGTCTGTCATTAAGATTCCATTTCTACCTGATGCATGATATACCTTATGTTTTTATTTTGAGGAGAGCACTTTTATGTATTGTCGGATTTGAGGTTTTTCTGGGGTCCACTGAGTATGCCCAGACATGCAATGACTTCAATTTTACACAAATTTTCATAAACCTCATTTTCTTTCCCAGAATTTTGAAACATGGGTCGTTCTGCTCATGACAACAAAAAAGCCATTGATGCTGTTAGTGCGGAAACGAAGTGTTGAAGAAAAACTTGAATTTTTATTGATAGTTTTTGAGTTGCTACAGCACACTCTATAATTTTTACTTCTTTTTTTTCATACAATGAGACTACAAGAATGACCTCTATTTATAGGACCACATGGATAACTCTAGAGACATGGGAATATAAGTGGACACCTAATAATTCATGAATTTGCATCATGTATTTTCCTGATACATTTTCTTCCATTCACGTAACCTTATTTATTTCCTAAGATTACAAATTAATGCCACATTTAACACCCCCTCTTAATTTGTAATCTTGAGTTTTTCCTTGATCTTGTCGAACTTGTCAAATGCGACTGCCTTTGTTAAAATGTCTACTGGCTGATCATTTGTGTTGATAAATTCCATGCAAATTTCTTCTCGACTTACCAAATCTCGAATGAAGTGATGACGTAGTTCAATATGCTTTGATCTGGCATGAAAAACTGGATTTTTTGTCATAGCAATTGCTGACATATTGTCGCAATGTATTGTTGTCGGCTCTTGTTGTGCAAACATCAAGTCTTTTAGAATTCTTCTAAGCCAAACTGCTTCACAAGCGGCATCCGCAGCTGCAATGTATTCCGCTTCTGCAGACGATAGTGCTACAGACCTTTGCTTCCTCGAACTCCATGAAATAATATTTGTTCCAAGACAAAAGATGTAGCCCAATCACTGTCAGTGTAGCCAACAAGTTTGAAGTTATTTTCCTTTTTGAACTCAATGCCTTGATTTTTTGTACCTTTAAGGTATCTCAAAATTCTTTTTGCTGCTGTAAAGTGATTCTTGCTTGGTTCATTCATGAACCTGGAAAGTAAACTCACTGATTGAGTGATATCCGGCCTTGTGTTGACATAGATGAGTGAACCAATTAACTTTCGGTAGAGTGTAGCATCTACTTTTTCAGCATCATCATTGACTTGGAATTTTTCATTCGGCCCCATTGGAGTAGAGACTGGCTTGCACTGGTTCATGCTGAATTTTTCTAGAAGATCATCAATATACTTCTCTTGAGATAGAAAGATTCTTCCCGGGCTTTGTTTGACTTGGATGCCAAGAAAATATCTCATTTGACCCAAGTCACTCATCTCAAAGTCTCTCATCATCTTTTCCTTGAATTCTTCCACCATGCTTTTACTTGTACCAAAGTATAAAAGATCATCCACATAAAGACATACTACAAGAAAGTCTCTTCCAAGATTCTTGACATATAGAGATGATTCACTCGTGCTTCGATTGAACCCATTTTGGATGAAATAGCTATTGATTTTGCTATTCCATGCTCGCGGCGCTTGCTTTAAACCATAAAGTGCCTTGTATAAACGATAGACTTTTTCTTCTTGTCCTTTGATTTCAAATCCTTCGGGTTGCTCGACATAAACTTCTTCTTGAATTTCACCATTTAAGAATGCCGATTTTACATCAAGTTGATAAACACATACTTCCAATTGAGCTGCCAGTGCCAAAACAGTACGAATTGTCTCCATTCTTGCAACCGGAGCATATGTTTCAGTGTAATCAATTTCGGGCTGTTGAGAATACCCTTTTGCAACAAGACGTGCTTTGTGCTTTTGGATCGACCCATCTTCATTGTATTTTATTTTATAGACCCACTTGAGTCCAATGATTTTCTTCCCTTCCGGCAAGGCAACAAGCTTCCAAGTTTTGTTTTTCTCGATTGTGGACATTTCTTCATTCATGGCTTTTGTCCACCACACTTCTTTCGAGGCTTCTTCAAATGATTGTGGTTCACTAGAGAACAACCCAAGTTCACATGAATCATATATGTCTTGTAGTGAACGTGTCTTTCTTGGAGGNTTTTTCTCGATTGTGGACATTTCTTCATTCATGGCTTTTGTCCACCACACTTCTTTTGAGGCTTCTTCAAATGATTGTGGTTCACTAGAGAACAACCCAAGTTCACATGAATCATATATGTCTTGTAGTGAACGTGTCTTTCTTGGAGGGCTTTCTGGATCAGATTCTTCCTCACTTCTTGGAGTAGGGTTTGGATTATGCTCTAAATTTCCAACTTGTGACGGACCTGCTTGAAATGTTAATGGATCAACAAAATGGTATGGTGTCTGGTCCATAACTTCTTTCCCTTTCCAATCCCAAGATGCAGCTTCATCAAAAACAACGTCTCGTGAAACTGTAATTTTGTTTGTAGTTGGATCTAACAACCGATATCCTTTAGATTCATCACTATATCCAACGAAGAGAAGTTTTTGTCCTTTCTCGTCAAATTTCTCCCGGTTTTGAGAAGGAATAAGAGCATAAGCAATGCTGCCAAATATTTTGAAGTGATCAACCATAGGCTTCTTTTTGTTCCAAGCTTCGTATGGAGTTTTATTCCGAACAGCCTTTGTTGGAGACCGATTGAGAATGTATACTGCCGTATTTACAGCTTCTGCCCAATACAGATTTGGAAGTCCTTTGCCCTTTAGCATGCTTCTTGCCATTTCAACAATTGTGCGATTTTTTCTTTCGGCCACGCCGTTTTGTTGCGGAGTTCGACTCACAGTTAATTGTCTTTTGATGCCATTTTCTCTGCAATATTCCATGAAAGGATTATAGAGATATTCACCTCCACGATCGGTCCTTAGAGTTTTTATCAAAAAACCACTTTGCCTTTCTGCTTGAGCTTTGAATTGAAGAAATGTGGAATATGCCTCAGATTTTTGACTGAGGAAGAAAACCCATATCATTCTTGTGAAGTCATCAACAAAGAGAATAAAATATCTCTTGTTTCCAAAAGTGGGAGTTTGCATTGGCCCACAAATATCCGAGTGGACAAGCTCAAGTGGTGCTTTCGTTCTCCATGAAGTTTTTGGAAACGACAACTTGTGCAATTTCGGTATCTACGTAGGAAGCGTGTAAATGTCTGTGTGTTGGATGTTAGGAAGTCCCGTCACCATGTTTTTCACTTGGAGTAAATGAAGGCCTCTTTCATGAAGATGACCATATCGTAAATGCCACAAATACGCCAAATCTTCGTCTCTTACCTTGAGTGCACAATTCTCATTTAGTGGCATCATAAGAGGAAATGTCTTGTTCTTCATTTCAATATTTGCCACACAAATATTTTTCTTTTTGTCAAAAACTTTACATGCACCATCATCAAAGTGGACAGAGAAGTCACTTTGAATAAGTTGTCCAACACTTAGGAGATTATGAGAAAGATTGGGAACATAAAGAACATCTGTGATGAGTTTCTTGTTACCTTCTTTAATTTGGACAGCAATGGTGCCTTTTCCCTCCGCATTTCTACATGTTCCATCGCCAAGAATTACTTGTGAAGTAATATTTGGATTAAGGTCCACAAAGATGTCACGATTCCCCGTCACGTGATTGCTAAAACCGCTATCCAAATACCAAAGGCTTAGAGCTCCATTTTCATAATTTTGAGAATAAAACAGAATTTCCTTTTCATTCTCTTGAGAAAAGTTTGCTGCACTTTTTCTTTCTGTCCTCTCCTTATTTTGAAACCAACAATCCCTTTGAGAATGATTGGGGATCTTGCACCTTTTGCATCTAAAGTAGCACTCCTTTGATTCATGATTCATTTTTTTGCAAATTATGCAAGTTGGATTGTTACCACCAGAAATTTGTGTTTGCTTGCCTTTCCATTTGCTTTGCTTGTCACCCTTCTTCCAATAGCTATCTTTTTGTTTTGTTTGATTTGAGCCTCCGTTGTGTTCTCCATAGTTGTTTGATCCTCCTTTTGATGTTTGCTTTGATTGGAAAGCTTGTTCGGTAGTTGATTGGTTTGAGCTTGCTAACTAGGAAACGAGTTGGGCAAGAAGTGACCCGGTTAACTCATAAATGGTCATTTTGGACAAGTCTTTCGATTCTTCAATTGCAGCTGCAACATGGTCAAACTTTGGAGGAAGGCATCTTAACATTTTCTCCACGACTCTTTTATCTTTAATTGTGTCACCACAACTTTTGATTTGATTTACTGTCTCGGCTACTCGTGAAGAAAAATCACGAACCGATTCTCGTTCTTCCATTTGGAGATTATCAAAGTCTCTCCATAAGGATTGAAGTTTCAAGGCGATCGTTTTCTCCGTTCCTTGAAATTCTTGCATCAATATTTCCCAAGCATCTTTGGCTTTTTTAACACCAAAGATACGAGGGAAAATTGATTTCCCGACTCCTTGTTGAATATAGCGGAGAGCCATTGCATCTTTTCTTTTAAATTCTTTTTGCAATTTTTCGTAATCTTCATCTTCTTCGGATGGTTCTCCGTACTCCTCATCGTCAATGACATCCCAAAGATCTAAGGAGATGAAG
>CAIGRQ010007645.1:0-15884 GCA_903798375.1 Fraxinus sp. D2006-0159
TTAGGTTAGTCTTGCGATGATTAGATATAAATTAGGATTATTTGGTAATAATAATATATATGTAATAGAAAATTATAAATTGACAAAAATACACACAAATGACAAAACTATTGAATTTTACATATTTGGATTAATTTTTAAAAAAAAATTATTTTTTTATTTTTTTATATTTTTCGCCGGTCTGATTTGGTTTTAAACTGCAATTAAAATTCTCAAAACTAAACCAAACCAAACCAAATTAGTTTGGTTCAAAACCATTTCGTTGACGGGTCCACGTGACACCAAACCGACAGTTTCTAAAATGCAGTTTCAGTTCGATTTTTCAATTTGACGATTTTTGCTTACAGCCCTATGTTCTATTCCATTAACATGATCAAAACTTTTTCTTTTACTCGAAATAATCTTTGAAAAAATAAAATATTTCCTCTTTTTTATTTCCCATTTAAGCTCCAATATAATCATATGCTAAATTTGTTGTTTTACGATTGTAAAAAGTATTCATTATTAATTAATTTGAAAGCATCATTCTTATATTATTACATGTTAGATTAGGTCAAGTTGGCAAATTTGGCCTCATTCGAGCAATCGTTGATCATATTGAGTTGGGATACCTCGTTACTTTATGAATAATTAATTAATATTTAATTTAGTTGCATAATTACGTGCCAGGATGTACAACCACAATTAATGGTGTATTAATTTACACAGAGATCTTATTTCTTCCATTTGTTTGTCTTTTCTGTCAACACTGATAACGGATTGAGATACATGTGAATATATATATATATATATATTTTTAATATTTAATTAAGGAGACGACAAAAATGCCGATAATATATTTACACTATCACCTATCTTATCTACTCTATAAACCAGTATAGAAACAAACTGATAATTAAATAGTTAATTCTATTTTTAATTTTTTTATTTAAATTTCAAGATTCTCTACGTAGTTAGTGTTAATGATTGACACGTGACTTTCGAATTATAAGATTAACACGATATGAAATTTCATATTTTAGTCTTACGTTATCACTTATCATCCTCTAATCTTTTTCAAAAATGATTCAAGTACAGAAGTATTTTATCAGAATTTTGAATTCTCACTCACACGGAGTGGACCCCATGTATAAAATACTGGAAAAAAAATGTTTCACTCCTGTACTTATAGCAAGGTTGAATCTTTTTTAGTGGAAAAGGGTAAAATGATTCATGGGAGAGCTAATATTTTACTAGAGCAATACGATAATATATAGCTCAAGACTTTCTTACTAGTAGTAAAAAGAAGAGAGCGGATTGTAACAATTAAGTTGTTCAACATCTTAGAAAATAGCGTTAAACTTTCTATTATAATGATATATTTGATAAAGAACAAGAGTATAAAATCCCCACGGTCATCGAGTTATTTGAACTCTATTGAGTTGTTTCGTCTCACTACAAATGCTCAAAGTTGGATATGTTATCAACACAAAATGCACAATCAAGAGATTGAGATCAAATTTTATTATATTTTAATTAATATAAATACAACTATTGAGTTATATACTATAAAACTTAACTACTTTTAAACATACTTTTTAATATTTTTATTCTCAAAATACATTTTTTTGGACAATAAATTATGTAACATGGTGAGTTACATTGTATTATGTTACACACTTTCACATATTGCCGTTGTTGCTACTGAAGTCACTTGTAACAAATGTTACACACATGTTACCGTCTATTTCTATAGATATCGTGTCCGTCACCTCTTGTAACATTCATTGTTACACTATCGTTGTCGTCTATGTCACAACCAGTTATAACATTAATTGTTACACCACCAGCTTCGCCGCTATTGTCAATACGTTTGATCCATCTTAAATGTTAGAAATCAAACCCATATTCTTGAATGGCTACAAACCCTATAAGGGTTTAGGTTTTGAAGCATACACTCCAAATTTTGATTTGAGATGTTATGGGTGTATTGGAATTGTTGTGGTGAAGATAAAATTGAAGGCTGAAACTTCAAAACATTCACAATGTCAAATAACTTTTGACTTTGCTGGGCTCGGGAGTTTGTGCTAGGTTCGTTTAGTTAAAGCTGATTTCAGAGTAGACGTGGAATTAAAAAGAATTAAGTATTATCTGTTTAATACTTAATGGGGTGAATGGAATAATTGACACTAAAGGAATTGCTAAAAAATGTTACAATAAACTCTATTACAGTACCTTTTGTGACAAATTTCCCTTGAAGATGACCCTTGTCAATTCAGGAGAAACCAAAGATCCAGCAAGGGAGCCCAAATGATCAAGATCCAGTTGGGACTAGCAAAAGGCTAATGCTTGTAAGTGGGCTCGCTCTTTTTGTTGACAGTGGCAGCCCTTAAAAAGAAGGGCAATTTTAACAGAGACCCTACAATTTGTAAAAAACTCTGAAAAATGCCCTCACAATTATTTGTTCAAAGTTTTCCCTACAAACTAATAAACATATCAAACATAACATTAAAAAAACTAAAATTAAATGAAGTCCAAACCCTAAATTCACAAGACTCGTAAACTCGAAAAGAAAATCCCCAAAATTGCATAAAACCTGTAAAACATCAACAAAATTTCCAACCAAATATCACCCTGAATACATTGAAATTAATTGTGCTTGTAGCATTTTTTTCTATCACAAGTGTATGATATCGAACAAGTAATATAATAGACTTTTGAGTCAGAATAATCGTTCCCATAAAGACTGCTATTTCTACTTCTATTTGACGAAAAAATTTGATGATTGTTGATCTAAATTATGCTAACTTAATGTATTGTAATACACACAAAAATTGAATTATGTTTTCGAGTATGAAGGAAATATTGGGGTACACAATTTCATTTATTGATTATCTTTAATTCTCTAATGATGATTCATAACATAATGTCGTGTTTGGTTGAATTCTTCAACGTATTTAATTTATCTCTCTCGAGTTCAAATTGATTTTATTTAACTAAGTCAATTCCACATCTCTAATACACACTAATTAAACGCCTTAAATGTCTAAGAATTCATGTAACGATTGCATTAACTAGAAAATGCATCTTTATGCTTTTATACTAGTTCTCGGATTCTACCACGTGGTCTAAACCTATAACTCACGTGGTCTAAACATATAATTCACATCTCGACTCGTTATAAATTTACAAGATCATTGAATTATTAGCCAAGTAATTCAAGCATTAAACACTTTTAAATAAAATCAACACATGAAATTTGGAGCTAGAATCTTTAAAATTGAATTAAAGGATCTCAATAAACTACATTGTTCGTTCTAACAAAAAAGTTTATCTAAGCATATTGAATGTGAATTATTCTATTTGTACAAAAAATGTTGACAACTTTTATGACAAAATGTCACATGGTGGCGCCTGCGGCGGGCGCCCCCCAATAGGGGGCCGTGGTATTTTGTAAAGAAAGTTGTCAAATTATTTTGTACAAGTAGCATTGTTGTTTCGAGATTGAGTGAAGATAATGTGTATATTAAAATAGTAAAAAAATGATTTTATTCGAATTTGGCGATTGTGTTTTGAATAAGAGACTTTTAACGTCTACGCTCTACATGTCTCGACAATCTCAATTTGATCCTTTAATTTATTCTCAATTGAGGCTACCTCCACTTGTTGGCTTATCTTCTTATTTCTTTTCTTATCTATTCTAATGTCGTATATCTGTATTAACATCCTCCTTTCCACTATGTGCATTACCATGTTTTGTCCTTTAACAACCTAGTACTTAGCACCATCGCAAGGAATTCTAGTAGCACTCTCCACATCATCCAACACGCTATGGTGTAAAATTAAGTATAAATTGACATTTCTAAAATCATATTTACATCCTGGTGAATCTAAATTCAAATTATGTTCCAATGAAAATATCTAAAAAATTTGAATGCAAGTGGGTTGGTAACTTTTTGTCTCTTATGGGTCCATCGGAGGGGTTTCATGACTGTTTTGAATATCTAAATAACGACTTAGATCTAATTTAGAGCATCATTAGAGATACTCTAATACTATATGTTACATACATTGAGCACCTTTTTTTCATGGATCACGAGGGTTTACTCCATAGTAATGCCTCGAATGAAGTATAGTGTGCAGACTTTAGGAGGCAAGTTCCTTCATGCTCCTTGGTTCTTGATAAACATCACCTTAAAACATCATAAATTTACATATTTAATGATGTTTTTTCTTCGGCTTGTGAGAAATTGCATTTTGGCTTTCAAGTATAGTTGCATATATTCCCCTATTTGACCCCATTATTAGAAATTTTAATTGTTAAATAGTTATTTTTTCTGAAGAATTTATGATTAAAAAAGAAGAAAAACTTTTAGAATTACGTGTAACATTATTTTATTACAGAATATGTGGGTGATAGGAAATGAGAGAAAAAATAAATTATAATTTTAATGGGAGTTATATTCAACAAGGGTCCTAGAAAGGTCGAAATGCACAAGTTCTTGAAAATGAGATCTTATTTTCAAGAAGCATGTAAGAATATCAGTTTCATAGAGTCCCATCTTGGATTATATCTTCGAAATGTTTGTTAGCACAAAATAGTTTAAATCAATCTGAAATTGAAAAACTGGTTTTTTTGGCCTCCTTTTCTTTATTTTATTTTATTATTTTTTTTTTTTAAAAATTTTGGGAGAGCTGTTGATGAATTTGTTCTGGAGCTCTTACAGTTGTACGTTCTCTTCGTTCATTTTATTTTAGGCAACCGCCGTTCCCCCTCCCCGACCCATCTAAGAGTCATTCATACGACAGGATAAGCCACATTTTGGCTACTATTGTAGAAGCAAACGAAAGAAGCACAGCCAAACATGCTCTAAAATCCTCGACTCCTGTGACAAATATTATGCAAAGTAACATAATTTTTTGTTAAAATCGAGGGCAACTTTCTCAAGGTTCCCTCAAACGAGGACCAAGTTGATCATTGCAAATTACTTGTGTCCTCCAATTCAAACTATATATTTCAGCGGTTAACTAATATTCAGCAATGCGCGATGAACGTTCTAATAATATGTACCAAAGTATCCTAAAAGGAGGAAACAAGATATAAACAGTGCAATGGAAGTAACCTTAAATCAAGTAGATTGGCAAGTTCAGCACAGGCTCATATATATTCATATATATATCTAGGTCGAACTGAAACAAGATTGCGTCAAAAACATTGCCAGAAAACTCTTGAATAATTCTATATCTTCTTTCTTATTATCCCTACAAAATTCTGTAGATGGCATAAAGAGGGACAAGACCAGGTTTTAAGAAAATAGTGTTACATAAGAACCAATTGGTTGGAACCCTTCCATGTCAGGAGAAATAAATTTGGGTTCATTTTCACTACTGGTCTCACCAATTTGCAGACAAGCGCAAAATCAAGCATCACCGGCAGCTTCAACAGACTTTTTCTCTCTTTGTTTTTCCCTTTTTTTCTTGTTTTTCAGGGCATTCTTGCTCAGTTCTCTGCTTTGGTTAAGAAAGTAGCATTCAGTAACTAACCAGAAAGCTTTATGCATAAGAGAAAAACGTGTCAGCCATACTTACCCACTAGGGCTTCCTCCGAACAGCTGTATGAGTTAAAATGTCAAAGCATCAGTGTTCGCATTGACAGAGGAAAAGTAAAAATAAAGCCACCGTGCAACGTATAAATGAACTCGGTAGACCAATAACAAGTCAAGAAATTGCATTAAAAATGAATAGGGTATTACATCTAGCTATTCCCATCAATTATTCAAGATATTGCCAAAGAAAGAGTTGTGTTGACCGATTTCTAGCATGGGCAAAAAACTGTTACATGACTCTCTCTCTTAACCCCTTTTGAATGTTCAAGAATAATTTTACTGTGCAGGTCGCTCCCAGACAGCAAGGTGACTCTTTTTCACTAAACTTGTTCATAAAATTTTGAAAAGAAAATGGTGTCTTCAAGTATCAAGAGTTTTTTAATAGAAAACATTAATTAGGATTTAGTAAAATTCAACAAAGAATTGCTAGTTGGTTTATATCATCTTTTATATATATGGTTCTTCACTAATATAGAGAAGCCAATATATAGCGGTGAATACTGGTTGATGTGGTGGAAGTTGATGACCCAAAAACCGTGGTCTAAAAGATAATGATGGCACTTCAGATATTATTTTGTGATGTTATCATGGCTTTGCCCTGTCAATAAAGGAGATTTAAAAAGCCAAGAGGTGGAAGCAATGATAACTAGTGCGTATTCATTAGAATATCAAGTTAATTATGCAAAACTTCATGACGGGGGAGAAGCCAATATATAGTGGTGAATACTGGTTGATGTGGTGGAAATTGATGACCCAAAAACCGTGGTCTAAAAAGATATTGGTGGAACTTCAGATATTTTTTTGTGATGTTATCATGGCTTTGCCCTGTCAATAAAGGAGATTTAAAAAGCCAGGAGGTGGAAGCAATGATAACTAGTGCNATTTATCGCTAGAATATTTTATACTTTTATACTTGTATTGTATTTTCTTATAATACATGTAAGAACACAAAAGGGCACAAACATACATACATTAAAGAGGAAACATTAATGTACATGGCTTCAAAATTTAATATGTTGAAATATTAATCTTTTAGGGTGTGTTTGACCCACATTATTTTAGAAGAATACATTCTGGAATAGTAAATGGATGAAGAATGTGTAGTTGAAAAAGAATGAAATGTTATTGATGTGATGGAAAATATTATTTTATTGAAGAATGTGTGGTTGAAAATGAGTAGAAGAATGAGAATAAAATTTTTAATGTGTACCAAACATGGGCTAATTATGCAAAACTTCTTGACAGGGGAGAAGCCAATATATAGTGGTGACTACTGGTTGATGTGGTGGAAGTTGATGACCCAAAAACCATGGTCTATTGGTGGCACTTCAGATATTTTTTTTGTGATGTTATCATGGCTTTGCCCTGTCAATAAAGGAGATTTAAAAAGCCAGGAGGTGGAAGTAATGATAACTAGTGCGTATTCATTAGAATATCAAACTACACAGAAGGCCAAGATGTTTCAAATACAAGAAGGGCGGTCCCCGTGATTGGTTGCATACTCGTGGTACCATCAGAGGACTTGGCCCTTAGCTCTATTCTTATAGGATAGCAAGAGAACCTACGCTACATAAATTAAATGGTTGGGTCCATTCAAGATACTAATGCGGTGTACTAATTGAAAGGGTAATTGCATTTTACCCGCCTATGATTCTTCAAAATCTGCTAAGTAATTGAGAGTTATCAAAATCACAATAAACTCCTTGTACTTTTCAAACCCGGTTGCCACCACTCTAAATTTTGTCACCAGGTAACCAGCACAAATGAGGGAGTTGAACAGCAAGGCTTTGGCAACCTTGAGGCAGCAAGTAGCTAACTCTCTAAACCCTTAAGAGCTCAATTGGCTTATTATCAAGTCAATTTAACAGTCCATTAAAGTTAAAGTAGATAACAACAAAGCTTTGAATTGCTCGGGGTTAAAATACAATTTTTACTCAATTGATTTAGAACTTGTGCATACCTCGGCCTGTACGGCAGCTGCAGCTTTAGCATGAGGAGGGCGATAAGCAGCAGGTTTTTGTGAAGGAGGATTGGCTGGAGTAGCTTTTGTGGAGGCCTGTACAGATTTCAACCCTGGTGCTGAACAAAACACTGGATTTATTTTCTTGGCCATTAAACAAACACAAAAATCAAACTTTCTTTGCAAAGGGTAATTGAAATGAAAAACCTTGTGTTTTCGTCTCTTTCACTTTCAATGAGTCAACTGACTTCACAAGTTCTGCAATATCGCTGAACTTATCAGGTGACTCTGGTTTCCAGTCAACCTGTGAGAAGAGAGCATAAAAAGTCAGCAGACAAAATCAAATTGATCAGACACATCAGAAAATGAAAGGCACCAACCTGAAACAGTTTGTCAAACATCTTCTTGTAATACAATGACCCATTCTGGTGGAAGATTTTGATCCTTCAACATAAAAAAAAGAAAACATAAAATGATTACCAACTAAAATGTACAATTATTTCTGCGCAAAGCATCCAGAACACTTTTACCTCCCCACCATTGTATTATAACTGAAATTGGATTTGGAATTTTTTTCAACTAGAACAATTTTATCCACTACAAAGCTGCATTTGTTTCATCACCTCATTATTTATCTGAGGTATTTCAGTACCAGTGGGATAGTGAAATTGTAACCATCAATTACATGTTTACAACTAATTAACATTGTAAGGCAACTTGTATTCATTGACGACGAAGACCACATCCTAGAGACAGAATTACACCACTTCTATACTAACTGGAAGCTGATAGTTCTCATCAACAAGAAAGGAATTGTGCTGATGCAATGAAACAGCCATTTTTCGTTTCAAGCAGCAACGCCCAATAATTTTTCAGTGCATACTAAATTATAATGATAGAACCCTCTAATTTTGGCAGTAATTAAACTCAACAATTGAACATAAACTGTATTTTTGTGTTATTTATATTGAGCACTGAATTGAACAAATAAGAATATAACTACAAGAAAATGAAATGAATTACACACTCCAAGGCATTTGGGACTTTGGGAGGCCTAGACTCTCCCAATTATTCTCCAATTTCTCAATCTTGAAATGAACTCTCTACCACCTAGTTATTGTGAATTGGTGCCAAACTTCCCCCACGTTGCCCTTTTGCTTGATCTGTCCATTTTGATATTCCTATCAGGCTTGTCTTTTTTATTTTTCATAGAAATTGAAGGCTCGTCACACTTAATTTGTTTTTCCACTGCACAGTAACAGGATAAAACAGAGAAGCTTACCCATTGTCAACCTGAAGCCTTGGAGCTGTTGTGGCAGTCATAAAATACTGTCCATCTGG
This sequence comes from Fraxinus sp. D2006-0159, assembly GCA_903798375.1. Lineage (NCBI taxonomy): Eukaryota > Viridiplantae > Streptophyta > Magnoliopsida > Lamiales > Oleaceae > Fraxinus > Fraxinus sp. D2006-0159. The sequence continues at coordinate 8,887 of CAIGRQ010007645.1, forward strand.
GGACCATTCACTTGTCACTGATAATTCGGCCTTCGTATTCCCGAGCTTCTGCTTTTCCATATAGTCCCAAAATGCCTGAAAGGCAAATACAAACTTTATCATGAGAAACACACAAAGAAGTGCTCAAATAGGTAGACTAAAACTATGAGCCTGTTTGAGCCCCTTTTTTGCCCAAAATGCATTGTGGAATAGTATTTTGATGGAGAATGTTAAGTTAAAAATTAGGGAAAAGTTTTTGGTTTGCGTGTATTATTATTTTATTGAAGAATGTGGATCGAAAATAAGAGAGAAAAATGTATTTTTTGGGAAATAGTGGGGGTCAAACAAGGGCTATATAAAATTATCAAAAATTGACCTATGTGATGATATTAAACAAACAGGCATTTCTAACAACGTTACTAGTTATGTAACTAACTAAGGCCCTGTTTGACACCCATTTTTAATCTCATTCTCATTCTCATTTTTCTACAGTATTCATTTTTAACCACACATTCTCCAAATAAAATAATATTACACATAAACCCAAAAATTCTTTTTACTTTTTAACCACACATTCTTTACATCAAACACTATTCAAAAACCCATTCTTTTGAAGAATGGGTGTCAAACACCCACTAAATTTATAAAGCATGTAGACAACGAACACTAGCTAAAAACACAGAAGACAATTGAGTTGACAGAGAGATAAAGAGACAGGTGAGGAAAAGGATAGTTGCAACTGGACACAAGACAGNTGGGTGTCAAACACCCACTAAATTTATAAAGCATGTAGACAACGAACACTAGCTAAAAACACAGAAGACAATTGAGTTGACAGAGAGATAAAGAGACAGGTGAGGAAAAGGATAGTTGCAACTGGACACAAGACAGCGTGACGAGGAGCACATTACTAATATTCTACTCCACACTAGGTTGCTAGCTTAGTCACATAAATGATGGTGTTGCTACACATGGGATGCACAAATAGCTCGATGTGAAAGGCAATATGATTTACATTTCAATCCATATCCAGAACCCATGTAACTCTAATATGACGTGACCTTTTCAACCAAAAAATATCAGTCAAATGGCCTTTATCGTCATTATCCAATTCTACGACAACATTAACTTTTTTTTTTTTTTTATAACTGTGGATATATCCGGGCCAGTTTGCGCGCACCTCGACTAATCCTCGAATTTTTACAAATCACCAATTAAAGTATTAAACCCCTAGTACCATTAAATTTCTCACAAATTTAATGGTAGACAACATTAACTTATCTTGCATTTGGTCAGTTTTTAGCATTAGAATGACTTAGAAAGGGTAATTTTAATTTCTATCCATAACTTTAGAGATAAATGTCAAAATAGTCCTCGAATTTTTACAAATCACCAATTAAACCCCTAGTACCGTTAAATTTGTGAGAAATTCCATTTATCAGCAAAGACAAATTGAGTACCAAAACAGACTCACCGTAAGAAAAACAGAAAAAGGCAAGATGAAGACAAAATTAAAGGAGAGAAAAGGCAAAATAGAAAACTGAAAGAGGAGAAAAAGGAAATGGGAAAAATTAAAAGAAAGAAACAAAAGGAGAAAAAAAATACCAAAAATCCTTTCTTCCTTTCCTATTCTTCACCCAACCCTTACCTCCAGTTCGACCATCAACTCTTTCCTTCCCCATCTCAGCTCTGCCCCTGTTCATGCTTCTTCCTCACTATTAACAGTTCTCTTTCCTTAGTAGCTTACCTAAACCTCTCCCAATCCCTTCTTGCATTAGCAGTCCCACCCTTCACCTATCCCCTTTTGCAGGCCAATCTATTCCTTCCAATCCAAACTCTCTCCCCACCGAACTAACCACTCACTACTGTTGTGAGCCGGCAAATCTGGGGTTGAGAGGTAATGAACATATTTCAAGAGGGAGAGAAAGACAGACATTAAGTTGGGCTAAGGTGGTTACAGAAGACTTGATTTCCTTTGACCTTTAAAAGATTTCCCAATAGATCAAGTTGTATGGCGAAAAAGAACCCGCATAGTCAAAACCACTGTTTAAAAAGGTAAAAAGATAATACATGGAATTAACTGTAAACCATCTAAAAATATCTAAAACATTTAACAAAATAAAAGGCCTAATTTGCAGTCAGAACCATAAAATTGATCGACCAAGTACCTAAAAATAAATTAACAGTATCTAGAACCTATTTGGTTAGGATTCTCCAATTCTACAGTAAATCAATTCTCATTTTTCAACCACACATTCTTCAATAAAATAATATTTTACATCACATCAATAATTTTTTCTTCTTCCCATCATATCACTATTCAAAATCAATTCTTCCTCCAAAAAATCTAAACCAAACTCTAAACCAAACAAGCTCCTAATAAAAAAGACGAGTAGCCCACTACTAGAACTGGAAGTAAAAGAAAGAGAACAAGAGTGAAGTTACTCAGCACAAGTCTCCTACTGAAAAATTACAACTTTACTATTGGAGATTTTACTTGAGCCCTTCACTAGTTCTCATTTATGTTCTCCATTTCTTTTCTTTTCAGATTTTATGTTTTGATTGTGTTTGGAACTGTACTCTTAAAATGTTCTACAGTGTGCAAAATTCAACCTCAAAAGCTGGGGCTATGAAGAAAGGAAACAGTCCTGTTAGTGACAGGAAAAGCCTAAGTAGTGCAAGCCTTAGCTGCTTGAGGCTTATGCTGTGAGGCAGGTGCTTCATTAAGTCAAAGCATCGCTTTGGCATTTTGAAAACACTAGTGAAACTAAGTTTATTGGCAGTGAGAATCTTACTATGATCTCATTTTTTTCAACTTAGTAGTGATTATGGTGGTTTACATTCATACTTGATTTTCCTTTCTAAATTTAATTATAGCTTTAAAGGATTTGTCCTAAGCAGTGGGTGATTCTGATGGGGGATCATATCTTCTAAATCAGAACTAGATATACATGATCCCCAAAAGCAGAACGACCAAAAAACCAGAATTGATGCTAACAAGCAATTCAAACATCAATTGACAAAAAGGAAAAAAAATAATAAAGAAGAAATTGATTGAATAAAAATCTTAGGATCTAAAGAGAGAACATTTAAGCTCACAATCTAGAAGACCAGAATATCACATTACGAAAGAAAGGAATTAAAATGTACCATGTCACCGGGTAAGTTCCCAAAGCCTGCCACACATATAACTGCACACCACGTTATTAAGGACACAGAACAGTGACTGTGAAAACGAAAATTGACCAGCAATCTTGGCGCATACTACACATTTCCCAAAATGAAACAAGCTAAAGAGAACACAAAATACAGTAGAACATTTCATTATTCTTTTAAAGGATACACTTCCCTTTTGGATTCCATCTGATAGTATTGTAAGGGCCCGTTCCAAGCTCAAGTAGAGGATTGCACTTCTTGTCAAATATTGTCACCATTGCAGGCATAACTGACGTCAGTCAAGGCACACAAAAAAGTACCCAGAACAAGAATCAAAATGATGAGGTCAGCAATAAAGGGATTATTTTCTGAACAAAATTTCCTTCCCAGAACTTTAAAAGATTTATGCCTTTCCTACAGAATCAGAGCCAGTGAGTCTAGCAATATGTATCTGCTATATTTGCTATCCATCTGGGGGGGGGGGACTTCTGATCACCCTTAAATGGGTCGATACATCTGCAATCATACTTCTATTGCAAATACTTAAAAGCTATCACAATATAAAGACGTTTTCTGGAAAGAAATGTGACCTTATGCAAAATTTAACAGTCCCAATACCGAATGATTCTATGCCATTTGGCTTAAAACTTCTTTTACTGGTATGTAAATGGAGAAGAACATCGTAATCATGGAGTGAGTGGGAACAGGGGTGGGGGTAATACTAATAGTAGGATACATCCATAAACCACTGCAAATTCTTTGCCCGCATATGACCATTGGACATCATGTACAGGGCCTTCTTTACCTGCCAGAGTCTCCAACAATGACTTACTTGGCACTTTATATGATATTTAAACAAACAATACATAACAGACAGTGAGGACGCAGAAGGGAGATAGTGATGAGATGATATTACGAAGTGGCACGAGTCCTTCATGAGTTCCATCAGTAGTCAAATAGTTCAATTTTGTCTCCCCGTAGTAACTTTGATTGGTTTTATCAACATCTGACTGCACAACAACCAGAAGCCCTGTGGAATCACAGTTCCAGTTCAGTTGTACTGATGAGCAGCGAAAGAAACTGCGTCTAGCAACAGGCTGACTCTGCGATTCTTTTCCACAGGCAAATATTTGAACATTGGCAGGCATTCCCTACAAGGGATAAATGAACTAAAGAATTATGTTTCTACATATATGTTCACAAAAAATAAAAATTAAATAAGTTACGATAATTGCAGAGAATTCATAGTTCCAAAATCATTTTCGATCTATGTATTACTACTACCCAAACTTCAACAAGACGTATTCAATTTGTTAATTTCATAATGTAGACACAACACCTTCAAGCTCTAAGCAATCCCAAATAAAATAAAGATTTCACTCTAGTTCTCAAAGATTTCATTTTTCTACCTGTGGGTATGATGTCCCCAAGTGTTCTTTTCTTTCTTTCTTTTATATTGCAAAAGATGAAGTCTGGCATGAAATTCATGCTTATATATCTTTTCTCAGACTCGAGAGGACAAAATACAGAAGAAACATCATAAATTGATATGGAAAAAGTGTTCATTGACAGAAATTGACAGGAATCAGTATTTATTTTTGTATAAAATCACCCCAAGTTAAAAAAGGGATAATTATTTTGGTCCATAATAACTAGGAAAAACAGTAGAGAGGAATGCAGTTAAATTCAGTAAAATAGACCAAAGTTTTATTGAAAACCTTGGATTCTGGAACAAATGATGCCACATAAGACCCGACATTTCTAGAAAGCTCAAATGCAGCTATGCTAGGAACTCTAAGCCGATTAACAATCCTTCTGGAGAAATCTACAGGGTCAAAAAATTGTAGTTCATTGGTTGCCAGACGACATGCCACAGCTTCATCAGAGCTGAACCTTATCACCGGCCTAAAAAACATAAAATCAATCAATCAGTGAAAATTTCAACAACTCCGCCGTCAAATCACTAACACATCAAAGCATAACAAATACCATGTTGCTTTAGTCATATTCTTCTGAGAAAGCTGATAAGCAGAATCTCCAGTATCTATCTTCCATAGAACCACATTCTTCTCCTGCGGGGACGTAAATTTCTGAAAGGTTTGAAGATAACTCCCACGTGGCGATATAGTAGCCGCAAGAACATTGGGAACTTGAAGGGACCTAATCTCTCTCAAGCTTTTACACTCATATATGCTAACCAAAGAATCCGATTTCATAACCATGAGTTTTGATCCATCCTCGCTGAATTTTGCGCTGGTACACTGGACTTTATCGAGCTTGATTCGTGGCTGGCCATTGGTGAATGGAGGTCCGTGCCAAATAACAAAGCCCTCTGGATCTCTCACTAAAATGTCCATAGATGGTGAGGGTTCTGCAACCGCCATTAATGGGCAGTGGAAGCTACTCTAAAACTTAAGGGTTTTGGAGCAGACACAAATTAACGTACAAATCTAGAATCCAATTTGTACTTCCATTTTAGGGCTTTAAACTTTAAAGGGTCGATTTTTCTGTCTTGCTCTTGATTCTTTTGAATTTACTGGAAAATGCTTCTAGTTCTAGCCATTAACGAAATTAACCTAAGGAAGAATGTCACCATAGGTCCCCAAATGTATTGTTTGGTATCATGTCGATCATATAACTTTATTTTATTCTAATTTTACTACACGACTTATGCTTTTGTTTCAAATTGAAAGTTCCATCAACGCTGTTATCAAGACTAACGGATAAAGTTACCAAGCCAACGGAAATCATTCGGTGGCTGGTTTTAATAGCATCATTATACATGTCATTTGTAATTTTTGAACTACATAACATGTTTGTTTTAAAAATTGACACATTGAAGCAAGCATGCTTGAGCAATTGATTAGTCATATTTAGTCAATCAAGATTTTTGATGTATTTTTGTATGTATGAAAAAAAAAAATACAAAAATGAGAAGGGCATGTCACGTGCTACGATAATTTCATTAGGAGTCTTCCATATCCGAGAAAAAGTCCATCCCCCTCTTTCCTTTTTTGCACTAATGTTGCCACGCGAGGGACATGGAGCGTAACTTGTTAACTTGTTTTAACATGGGATAGATAGGTGGGGTTGGACATTGGGTTGGATTTGGTCAATTTTGGACATAATTTAAATCAACCTAACTAGTCAGTTTTGGCCCAATTTGAAATCGACTCGATGAGTTCGGTACTACTCTTCAACTTGATTGACCTCACTCAATTTGAGTTAGATCAAGCAACCAAAAATGATAGAATTTTACAAGACACTGTTTGATCCCACTGAAAATTAAACTAAAATAACAATTAATTTTAACTAAACATTTATGGAATTCATAACCCTTCAGCCATATATGTTTCAAAAAAATATTTATTGTAGACTCAACAATGACTCACGTGTTTTTTATCAAGTCTATGATAAGACGAATTTGATAACCATGGACCTAATGTAAGAATTCTTCTCTTTTTTCCCCTTTTTTTGTGGGGGTGGAGATTGGGGTGGAATAAATGAAAGTAAACTTTTGAAATTCATTATTTATATATCAAAATGCGAGACTTGAGTTCTGCCCTAACTCTCATTTTCAATTTTGCAGAGTTCACGAGGCGCAAACACAAAACCTCTCTCTCTCTCTCCCTCCCTCCCTCAATTTAGCAGAGTTCACAAGGTGCAAACACAAATCATCTCTCTCTTAATTCTTTGACTCATAGGGGTGGCAATGGACCGGTGATGAGTGAACTTAACTCATTAAACAAGTTCCTTTAAATCGTAGTTTTTAGTTTGTTATTGAGCACTTTTGAACGTTTTGATGTGTGTGTTCGTATTGCTTTGTAGTTGGACAAATTGAATGAAAATGGAGTGATTTGGAG
>CAIGRQ010007650.1:0-16080 GCA_903798375.1 Fraxinus sp. D2006-0159
CAATGTACAAGAAGACTAATCCTTTTTGAAAAGTTTGAAACGCATCTGCTACAATTTGAAGGTTTGATATATATCTACATTATTTTGGAAGGTTTAAAACCTTTGCTACAAATTTTCTATAACTAAGTTAAATTTCTCCCAAGCTATTAATTATTATTAGGCTCAAAAGAGTGAAGCAATTTCCTAGAAGTAATTATTTTAACACCTTTCCAGAAAGTTAAAAAAATAAGGAACAAAGAACGAAAAAGAAATCAATTGTACTCAACCCGTCGGATAACAGCAGCAGCACGCCATGGATTTATAAACAAGCACTTGCGCCCGAATGGATCGAGAGCTACAAGCCTCCAGTTACTATGTTAAAGATATTCTGCAAATAAGAAAACTTGAACCCAGCAATTCATAGAATTGTAAACTGTACTCGGAGCCATTTCAAATTAATCCTTAACCAATTTGATGAAGTTTTTACATTCACAAAAGGACAAAAGTAACTAAAACACTGCAAACAACGGGAGGGATCCTGCTAAGAAAGGTGCCGCATGAGATGACAAAAGTAGAAGACATGCCAAGATCCAGAATGACACATCTTAAATCTAAGTTCGTGAACAGCTACCCACTTGTGTTGCCAATTTTTCATACCTGTGACATTGAATGAAGATTAAGGACAGCTTAACTTCATAAAACCACCATTCTACAGTGGCTTTGCACCACCATTTTCCTGGACAGAGTTCACTGGTGTGGAGGAGCCACTCCTCTTAGAAGCGTTAGATTGACCTGTAATTGTCCTGCCCATGAACTTTCCAGCTTTGCTTAGACCACTGCTGAAGGCCCCAAGACCACTACCAACAATTCCTGCACCAGCACCAATACCCGTACCCACCATACCAACACCAGAACCAACCAGTGAAGCAGCCCCATCTAAGGCATCCATAGTGCTCCCAATAACTCCAGCTTCTTTCAGTTTCTTTCTTTCTTCTAGGATCCTCTTCTCTTCTTCAAGGGCAGCCAATTGTTCTTCCTTGTTAAATTCATGATAAAACACCTGCATACGAAACCCATAGCTTGCCAAGCATCAAACTCGGAGCTTCTATTAAATGACAACAGAAAGTACGATAACATGTCCAATGTTCAAGTAATCAATAAGTTGTTGAACATTTGGACCATCATGAGACAAAAAATAGAACAGTGTGTGGGAGTTGGATATATAAGTTGAGCCGATGCCAACAAGTGTTTGGTGCATTACGAAGTTCCACGTTCTTCAGGTAAAATACAGTCTTAATCACAAGGTTGTACCTGAATTGTAATAGTTCCTCTATCCTTCTTATCTTTGATTTTAAGCATATCTAGTGATGGCAGCAGCCTTAATTCAATTTCTTTTGAATTCTCTGCTTCCAGCTCAATAAGAGGTAACTTTGCAATGCCCAATCGCTCATCTTGCCCAACATCTTTATCAAAGACCTTTATCCACAAGCAAGCAAACAGTCAATCCATCATACAGAAACGGAAAGAAAGGTTGAATGAAAATGTAATTGCTGCTGCGTGAAAAAATAGACGTTTCTGAACGCAGTGTCCCTGAAGTTGCAATCATATGTCAACGATATTATGTAAACCCTAATGACTCATCATGAATTGAATGGAACAGGGTAAATCTTCCAACTTCCCAATGACCAACCCTACTTTTGAGAAATTGATTTGACTGTAACGGCAAAAGAAAAAGGAATCATCTCGAAAGAATACACCAAGTCATCAAAGGAGTTAAAGTAAGCTTGTCGGGCTTCATAATATCTTGAAAAGGTCCGATGGAAAACAGGAAAATTATAAAAATTCAGTGTTAAAAATATCTGATTAATATCATCAATTACATATTTTTTCTTCAGATAGGGTAAAAAGTACATGATTGTTATTACATTCTATACGAGTTCTGGAGTAGGAATAATCCACATGAACCAATTCACTCAAAATGTCACCTTCCTCTCTATACGATCACATCTAATCTTTTCTTTATTCATTTGATTTTCCTTCCAGGCCTCAATGGAGTTTATGTCTACTAACCCATCAATTAATATAGATAAAATAGTAATTAACCCATAAACTAATATAGATTAAATAGCAATTCATCGATTATTTCTAAAGTACCATTTTCCTCGGAGCATATATGAATCGAATACTAAAAATAAAAACATTCACATTGGTGCATGCTTAAACAACTAAAAGTGATATCATGATAAACTAGTAACAACTAACTAGGAATTTTATTCGGCGAGTAGAAAGATCGATAGAGGCATAATATGATAAGTTTAGGAACCATGTGAAATCTGGAGGGAGCATTGGTGTAGAGATCAAACCTCAATGATAAGAGACTGTGTCTCCTTGTCTTCTGCAATTAACTCAAAAGTTTGATTCCAAACAGGATTCAGGTTGTTTTCAATAGCCTTTGTTTTGAACTTGAACAGTGGATGTATGTACACAACAGAATAGGGATCAGATTTTCCAATTAACTCCTTGTTTTTCAAGTTGTTTGCCCTTAATACAGTAATTTTAAGCTTTCCATGTGGCTTAAGCTCCAACTCACTGTAAAAATCCAGAAAATAACAATTAAGAACATGCAGGTTAGAATTTGTAAATCTATATACCAAAATGGTTCCCAGGAAAAGTAAAGAGATATGGAACAGATGTTACAAAACCCACTGCCCTGATTGGAAACTTCAATAATTAAATCACTCCTCAGTAACAGTTTTTTTAATTTTAGATGAGATCATCATATAATATGGTACAAAGCAGGCGAGGATCCCGGATCAATTTGAACCTCTATGCATTCTTGATAAGTGCATATATTAGACTTCTGCACAAACACGAACGTAGCCCGCCTATGGACATGTTAAAGATAGAGAATTAAATATCACCCCTTTTTTAGCTTTAACTTTTAATAAGGTGGTCATTGAATAAAACCTCGGACCAATGAATGGAAGTGTTATCTTCCATGCCCATGCCAAAGATAGAGAATTGAATGTCACGCCTCTTTTTTAGCTTAAACTTTTATAAAGGTGGTCATCTGATAAAACCCCAGATCAAAGAATGTCGATGTAACCATGCCCATGCTTATGATATTGTGTCAATCAGATTATTAGTTGACTGAATTTCAAGATTAAAGTGGTGCAGTTGCAGTACCAAAGCTAATACTGTAACTTCTTCACTAAAACATGCCTCTTGAAGACTAAAATTGAACTGCTGATTAATCCATTCTGCAAGGAACAAATATCTGCTATCGTCGTCTAGAGACTTAGCTTGTCATTGGACTAATTTCTACCCAGTCGTCACAGGCTCAACTTTTCTTCTTCCTGTTGTTGATAGTTATGAGCTAAAATTTTGAGTTAGAGATAATTTGACATATATTGCAGGAATTACACTTTAATGGTAGCTGAATTATCACACCGTATGTTAAAATAGGAATAAAACTGAGAAAACCCAAGCAAAAGGCCAAGGGAAAGGGAAAGGAAAATAAAGAAACAAGATGACAGTATTTGGAATATGGAAAAACAGGCAGGAAAAGTGAAGTACCTTGTATCTACAGGCATGCCACCAATAGGGACAACAATCCTGTGGGGCCATTGAAGCATATCCGTGATTATTGAAGTAACAGTATCCTTGTAGAAAAAAACTCGGTCAGTTCAAATAACATTGCATATAGTATGACTAGAGACAAAAAGTATCAAAACTTACATCAATCATATCTGAAAGCCCAGGAATGGCCGTTAAACTTCCACCAATAGCCTTCAGAGTATAATCAATTCTTGGTTTGGGCTGATTGAAACAAAAAGATATAACCATATCAGAATAGTCAAATCATATTCATACCAGAAAAGTTAAAATATAATATATAAAAAAACAAGAAGAAGAACAGAAACATGAGACATATTATGTCGCCCTCCAATAGCAGTCAAAAGCTAGGAATTAACATTTGTCACATTGGGGAACTGACAGAACATACAACTGCAAGTAAATATGACCAGATACTCCACATAAAAAGTTTTAACTGGATGATGAACAAGCAATAGCCAGTGACAAAGCATTTTCTTCAACCTTATTTTGATTAAGAAGTTCAAAACTGACAACATGCAGTGGTTAAAATTGAAAAATCATATCTACGAACTTAGACAAGACATATCAGTAAAATTCATAACAGATTGTGGAAATCCGGATCACATCAAATAGGGAGGAGGGCGAAATTAGGCAGAATTGATTTTAGAGATTATCTCCTTTCCATAATTAGTGTTGTATAGTTTATTATTTGATTTCTTACTAGTTTAAGGAGATTAGAAGTTTCCTTCTTTACAGCTTCCTTTGTATCATAAATTGTAACTCGTGACATTGTACAATCATTGAGAAATATACAATCAATTTCTCTACATGGTATCAGAGTGAGGTTATTTTCTAACCTAACCAAACCATGGCCGAAGCAGCCACATAACAGAGTATCCATGACCTCTGAATCAGAATCGGAGGTCAAGTCTACCATGAGTACGGGATGAATTGAGAATTCATCTTTCCAATTCACGATAGAAAAATTGAACGGGAAGAATTTTTGAGAATGGGCACAATTGATAAAACTAATAGTCGGTGGAAAAGGAAAGCTTAGTTACCTGACCGGAGAAACCAAGATGTTTGCCTCAACCAATGCTGCTCGAAGTCGGAGAACTTGATGGTGACTGTTTGGCTTGTCAATTCCATGAAACCCATGATTGGGAAAACTTATCTGTTCCTTGCCGTTCATCCAACTGCAAAGGACGTTTGGGAGGTTGTGAAAGAAACGTTTTCAGAAGCAGAAAATGCCTCCAAAATTTTCGAAATCAAATTAAAATTGTGGTAAATGAAGCAAGGGGATCGAGAAGTGACCGACTACTACCTGGAGATGACTGGGTTGTGGCAGGAATTGGACTTGAGTTCGGAGGAGTGGAAGTGTTCTGATGATAGTGTATGAGTGTATGATAGACAAAAAAATTGGAAAACGAGAGTGTTCGAGTTCTTAGTGAGTCTCCACCGCATCTAGATGATGTCCGTGGCCGGATTCTTAGCCAACAACCTCTTCCCTCGCCATGGGAAGTCTTTGCAGAGGTGAGCCGAGAAGAAACGCAGCGGAAGATTATGTTGAACGACTTCGGTGCATATGGGTCTCCAGTGGAAGTGTCACGATAGATTTCTAAAAGGTTTGGGCCGTCTGTTAATGGCCGACAGTGAAGGAAATGGGCAAAATAATGGAAGCGATGGGCTAGATTTTTTAATAAAGGAATGAGCCTAAATCATGGTCCATATAATTCTAATGGTGGGCCTAGGATGACTGGCCTATATTCTAAACGAGCTGTGATTGGTACAGGCCCAAAACAACGACGGGGTTGATCGTGGTGTGAACATTACCAAAAACCAGGACACAAAGAAAATACATGTTGGGATATACATGGCAACTCGAGTGATTGGAAACTGAGGCAAAATAACAAAATCGTGGATACCAAGTAAGCGTCTATTGATTACCAAACTGGAAAATCTGAGTCAAGTAGTGCATTCAATACCAAGCAGATGGAGCAACTCTACAAAATGTTTTCTAGCCTCCAATCATCGAGTCAAACCTCCGAAAATAACCCTTTTGGCTCACTAGCCCACATAGGTAATTTCTTGAGAGCCTTACAATCTATCACGCAATCTAAAACTCCCTGAATTATTGACTCAGAAGCATCTGACCACATAATGGACTCTTACCCCCTATTCTCTTCATCCTAGACTTGTGCGGCAATCTGAAAGTTAAAATTGCAGATGGTTCACTATTGTCAGCCGTAGGAAAAAAGGAGTATCGAAATTTCTGATTCTATACCTTTAGAATCTGTCATTCATGTTCCAAATTATCGTGCAATTTACTTTCCATAAGCCAGTTGACAAAAAATTCAAATTCCTCTGTTAAATTTCTCCCATCTCACTATGTTTTTTAGGACCTATTATCGGGGAAGAAGATTGATAATGCTAAGGAACGTGAACAACTTTACTACTTTGAAGAGACTGATGGGAGTAAACAATGTCAAGTTACAGTTTGTGATTCTGCAATTGTTCTTAGAAATAGTGAAATTTTGTTATTGCATTTTAGAATGAGTCATCCAAACTTTCAATACCTAAAATGCATATTTCCCTTGATGTTTATGAATAAAAAGTCCGTTGATATTCAATGTGAAATATGTGAGTTTGAAAAACATCAATATACATCATTCAAACCTTCAAAGTCATTCACTATGATCCATAGCGATTTATGGGGGTCCTCACGAATTCTCAATTGTACTCATGCAAAGTGGTTTTTGACGTTCATTGACGATCACACTCGAATTTGCTGGGTTTACCTACTAAAAGATAAATCACATGTTCGTTCTGTATTCATCAATTTTCACTTCATGATCCAAACACAGTTCCAAACATAAATTCAAATTTACATACAGATAATGGCACAGAATACTTTAATAACACCATGGGGGAGTTTCTACAGACACGTGGAATAATTCCAAGCTCAAGCATCGACACTCCCCAACAAAATGGGATTGCTAAACATAAAATAGAACATAAAAATAGACATCTTCTAGAAGTTGCTAGCGCATTGATGTTCACTACTAACATGCCCAAAATATTCTGGGGAGATGCTATGCTAACATCCACCTACCTAATCAACAGAATGTCTAGTCGTATTCTAAACTTCAAATCACCTCTCCAAAAACTTCAGAATTTTTTCCAACCTCTCACCTTAACTCCAATCTACCCTTACGAGTGTTTGGATGTACTGTTTTTGTTCGTATTCACTTTCATCACGGAGGGAAACTTGATCCTCGAGCGGTTAAATGTGTCCTCATTGGATATTCCCCTACTCAAAAGGGCTACAAGTGTTATGACCCCTCCATGAAGATCTTTGCAAGCATCGATGTCACCTTATTTGAAGATACTCCGTACTTTCAAAAAACTTGGGAGACCTTACATGGAGATCAATTTCTGAATTTCAATCTCACTCGTCCTGAACCTACACTTACACCACCAAACATCAAACCCAAACTACCATCTAGTATGTCTCTAGCAGAATAAACCTTAACCCCGGGGGAGATATGAAAAAACAAAATGATAAAGAGATACTAGCCTACTTACGGAGGCCAAAAGTAAAGAACAAAGAGACAATCACATCTGAAGCACTAAAAGAGTCAGAGACTCAAGAGCCGATGATGGATCCTCATGAAACTTCAGAAATCCCTGATTTACCCATTGCTCCCAGAAAGCAACCTCGATCATCTACTCTTCACCCTATTTCAAAACTCATATCTTATAATGCTAGAAAGGATTTCGTACTTTCACATCTCATCTTGACAGTACAAAAATCCCGAAAAATATCAAAGAAGCCTAGGAAAGTCCTAAATGGAGAAAAGCGGTATTGGAGGAAATAAGAATGCTGGAAAAAAATGAGACTTAGGAGGTATTGGACTATCGAAAGGAAAGAAACCAGTTGGGTGCAAATGGGTTTTCAACTTGAAATATAGAGCTGATGGGACAATAGAACGATATAAAGCTTAGTTGGTTGCAAAGGAATACACACAAACCTATGGCATCAACTCACAAAAACGTTTGCACCAGTAGCAAAATTGAACACCATTCGAGTACTTTTGTCCTTTGCAGTAAATTTGGATTGGCCACTGTAGCAACTCGACATTAAAAATACGTTTTGAACGGAGAATTAGAAGATGAAGTTTTTATGACATTACCACCAGGATTCAACAAGAAGAATGAAGGAAATCAAGTATGTGGACTTAAGAAATCTCTGTGGGCTCAAACAATCACCAAGGGCATGATTTGACAAATTTACAAATGTATTGAAAGGTCAAGGGTATCGACAAGGGGTGGGCAATCAGATCATATGAGACAATGTAAAGGAGACTCAAAGACTAAAGACTAAAGAAATGCCTAGTCATCGAATTTGAGGGAAAAGATTTGGGACAAATGTGGTACTTTTTGGGAATGGAAGTAGTGAGATCAAAAAAGGGAATTAGTGTTTCACAATGAAAGTATGTTCTCAACCTCTTAACAAAAATTGACATGCTAGGTTACAAACCAAGTGATACACGTGGAAGAGGGAAAAAAACCTGAAGATGTCAAAAATCCAGTAGAAATAGACAGATATCAAAGGCTAGTTGGAAAGCTAATCTACTTGTTACACATAAGACCTAACATTGCATTTGCAATGAGCTGTGTAAATCAGCTTATGCATCCTCCAAAGGAAAGTCATCAGGAAGCAATCAACAAGATACTGAGATACCTCAAAGGTTCCCTAGGAAAATGACTATTTTTCAAGAAGAGTGAAAGGAAGTTGAAGCCTTCACAGATGCGGATTGGGCAAGTTTAATAGAAGACGGGAGATCAACCACCTGTTATATTGCACCTGTATAGGGAAATCTCGTTATATGGAGAAATAAGAAACAAAATGTTGTGGCCAGAAACATTGCTAAAGTAGAGTTTAGAGTTGTTGCACAAGGAATATGTGAAGGACTGTTGCTGAGAAAACTTCTAGAAGAATTGCAGGTCAAAGTAAAGCATACTATCAAAATCTATTGTGATAAGAAGGCAACGATCTATATATCACTCAATCCAGTTCAACATGATCACACCAAGCATATAGATGTAGACAGACACTTCATAAAAGAAAAGGTTGAGGAAGAGACTACTTGCATGACCTACATCCCTCCACAAGAAAAAACTGTAGATATCTTTACCAAATGACTACCTCGACAAAACTTCAATGATTTCATATGCAAGTTGAACATGATTAACATCTACGATCCAACTTGAGGGGGAGAATGAAAATCCGGATCACATCAAATAAGGAGGAGGGCGAAATTAGGCAGAATTGATTTTAGAGATTATCTCCTTTCCATAATTAGTGTTATATAGTATATTATTTGATTTCTTACTAGTTTTAGGAGATTAGAAGTTTCCTTCTTTACAGCTTCCTTTGTATTATAATTTATAAATTGTAACTTATGAAATTATACAATCATCGAGAAATATGCAATCAATTTCTCTACATAGATCAACTCTATTTTGTAGCTCTCTCGTCATTGTCTTCTGTCATTCAATAAATCATCCTTATACTTTGATCAGATTTCAACCAATGAGCATTTATTCATTGACCACTGCAATTAACCATGAAAATCTGGACCAAGAACAATTATTGTAAACTTAAGCAGAGTCTTGCTCTTTCTTGGTATCTTTGACATATAATAGATATATTAACTTTGTCAGTGAATGTTGACCTGTTGACCTTGGATCTACCTTCTCATCAAATTAGATTCAAGAGAGACCTCTCTACAATATTCAAGATTTTTTCACCCGATAACGTTTTGCAGAGTCTCCATTGGTTACTCAAAGACTGTATCTATTCGATTCAATCCCCCAAAGCTAACAGAAGTAAATCGACATGTACAGTCAAGAATATACCTCAGCAAGTAGAGCAACCACAACTGCAGAGATGCAAGGAATTTCTTCTGCAAGCTGGAAAATAGCACGAACTACAGTAAAAACTTTAAGATCCTTCAACTGCAGCAAACACAGAACAGCAACATCCCAATATTGAAGTTAAGAATACAACAGTATAGATGATAGTTAATGAAAAGTACATACAAATCAACACTTGTAAGACAGCAACTAGGTTGTTAATTTGGTGAAATGTCTGATGCACCTACCTGAATCGGGATAGAAGCAACAAGTGCAGCCTCAATGGCTAAAATAATACTTGGATCTCCACCCCATCGGAGGTCAATGTCCATTGTGATTTGACCTTTCTTAAGGCTCTGGACACGAATACCTGCATCAATCAAGTAATTATGCATGCAGTATCTTGGTTCCATCGAAATTCTAAAATTTTGATTTTCCAAGAAATATGACGATGACCTAAACTTTAAAAATCTTCATAAGTCTCTTTAAATCAAAAACAAAAAGTCCTAAAATATGTGATGTAAATGAGAGAATATTTCGCCAACTACTAATGCAGCTTCAAAAGAACAAATTTCGAGCAAAAAATCGCTAACACTAAGATATGAAGTTCACTATTACATTTTGCATCCGTCAAAGCATGAATCAAAATTCAAGCCTTGGAAGCATATTTTTTTCTTGGTTCTTTACAAATAAGCTGGTTCTACTTTATCTCCTTCAGCATTTCATTCAAAAGGTTCCGAGTTGGCAGGACAGCTAAGATAGAAAAAATATAAGAGTAATTAAAAGACACTATTCATTTATAATTTTTTAAAGCCCTTGAGTTCAACTCTCGACTGTCTATTGACTAGTCGGTGGTAATTCAACTATTATCCACCCTTTCAACCATCAAAACTCCTACACTCTCGACTAATTACAATGTAGGAGATGTCATTAGTTTTGACCAACTTCGACTTCAATAAAATTATTATTTAGGTACCTATTGGAGACACACTTATTTTATCCAAACAACAGGGCAATGTAGCGGATAGAGGCATAGAGCAATCAAACAAATTATATTTCCAACATGATAAAATTTATCAAGATGCCAGTATAGAACACCACAATTAGTCAGTCAACAACTGAAAAAGATGTACTTGCTAATCCACAACATAAGTAATACTTGAAAGATTCTAAGTATTGCAAGCATGCATAGTATGATTGACAAGGTTTTTAAATTCATCTGAAAGATTCTAAGTATTGCAAGCATGCATAGTATGATTGACAAGGTTTTAAATTCATCTGCCTCTTAACAGAAAAGCAATCTTTAAACCATCAATATAACAAGCTAATTCTTGCTTCCAATAAATTTGGGGTCAGCTACATGAATCGTTTTACGTGACCCTGTTCGAAGATGAAAAGGAATTAGATAATTAACACTGAGAAAACCAAAAGTCAAATGAAAAGATTGATTAAAACATCCAAGAAATTTAAACAGATTCAACTTTCTATAATAAAACAATCGTCAACAAAGTTTTGCTCATTTTGATACCAAACCACCAAAGAGATCAAGCAAATAAAAGGTCTGAAACCAAGCAAGAGGAAAAAGGTGAAGACATTATGTTTACATGAGTCAGTCAGTATAGCTTGATACCTTCAATCTTTGGGGCCACAGTTCCAAGAGACAGTTTGCTAAACTTCATTGATGTAATGCCTGTAGGTCGATATTCTTCCAATAAAGGTTCAACAGAATCTTTTATAATAGCCTCTGCTGCCTGAGAAGAATCATGATCAAGAAAATCAGCAATGTGATCTCATAAAGTGGAAAGTCGAGAAATTTTGTTAATGGTAAACTCAGATATTGGATTATGAACATTGATCATCTGCATTAGAATCAAAGAATTGTATATTAACATATTCATGATGTGTATGCATCTACACTGCACACAAGTTACACCTAGTGGATTATTGAGAAAAGAAGAGAAGAGAAGAGAAGCGAAGCATACATCTGCAACAAATGGCCACAGTTTACTCAATTGCTTGTTTAGCCATTTCACCTGAAAGAAGAAGCAAAGAACAATGAGATGATGAAGGGATAACAATGATCAATTCCAAATCACTCGGAAAAGAGAAAAAGATCACACAACTTCAACGGAATATATATTATGACATAAACCTTAAACCAAACCTCACGAGAAAAAGGAGGTGCCTGCCAAGTTGATCTAAACCTAAGAGTACATTTTTATATCAAAAGAAGAAGAGGTGACAACCTTCCATCTGCATAGTAGGAAAATTCCTGCTGGACATTTCTATTGTCATTCTCAAGGAGATAATTTCATTTTACGAAGCACCTTTTGGATGTTCATAACCAGTTCATGCTCTTGTACTGAGCATGTATCACGTAATTTCTAATTTCATAACAAGAACAATCCTATTTTGCTTCCCTTTCCAAGTCAGAAGACTTTAAAGTTCCAATTAATGCCCATAATCAGAGTGAAAATGGACTCCTCTCAAATGGGAGCTGCGGTTGAGACAAAAAGACTATTATAGAAGGTCTTGCTCCTCACACTTGGAAGCAACCAGGTTGAGGAATGAGGCAATGATAAGCTAACAAACCACTCTCCATTCTTATTCATTTGTGTTTTCCTTTTAAGATCTCAGAATCTGGTTTTCAGCTTGTTGAATGCATGCATATCTCTACCAAAATGAAAAAGATTCATAGACAAAAAAAGAAAAAAGAAAATGACTCAAAGTTTACAATAGTACATCAGAACTATTAATCCCATCCCACTGTATAATTCATCAAGTATATAAGCTCCAAATAAAGTAACACGAAAGAAGCCCAAGACATTTCCCAAGCTAAGCATTCAATAACTTTTAAAACAATGCTTACTGATTGATTGGTTACGCAGTTTTATCAATTTACATCATGTACTATGCGGTGTCATTTCCAACATGAATAATGCTCTTTGGATAGGCTCAAGGACGGGGATGGAGGGACATGGTGATGTTGCAAATAATAATTGGGTGTTGTGTTTTAAGTTTTGTTAGATTGTCCAATCATATTTAGACACGTGTCCCCCTTGTTTTTTAACCCGTCTTTGTGCCTGTTTGTGTAGCACAGTTGTTTCCAGCATACCAATATAAGCTCATGCTTATGAAAAATGGTAAGACACTGTGCAACCAATGTCAACACCAAAATGTTTAAGAGCGCGTAAATAAGCCCAACAACCATTACACTCATAATATATGTTTACTTTTCAAAAGTCGAAAGCCATCAGGAAAAAGAATGATAAAGTATTACTACCTGTTCGAAAACAGGGAAAGATATCCATTCTGGAAAATTTTCACCGCAGATTTTCTTCAAATCATCCCTGTTGAGAGAGCTCAGTGATTTTATATCAACCGCCTGTCAAAAAACAGAGAGAAAAATGAATTACAGTTATATACCAAAACCAAAAATATCAGATAAACCTAACAATGTACACAGCAAAATATTAAAATCAATTCTCCTGCAAACACACTATGGCACTGGGTTCTACAAAAATGAAAAAAAAAAACTAATATAATAAAGATTCATTTTCCTTTCTATAAAACAAGTATAATTCATTTAATACTTTTTAGCAAAAAAATTCAATTAAAACAGCTAACTATCACTTCCAAGTTAAGAAAACTTAACAAAGAGGCGAAAAATATAATTATCACGCGTAAACCTTAAAACCTCCCTAAAATCGAGAAAATTATGAATATAAAGAAATTTAATTCAAGAAAATAAAAAAACGAAAAAAACCTTAGCAATTCGCTTGTTGCTCCTGTACCGCATCATGTACTGCCAACCGGCCATCAACGCGATTCCGAAAACAATCCCCATCAACATTCCCGATATCAACCCCATATTTTATTTCTCCTTTCTCCCCTTTTTCAGAATTTCAATCCTTGATTTCAAATTTCACGCTCTGGAACGTTACAAAACTCCCCAACTTCTTTAAACTGAAATAAATATTTCTATTACCGTTACTAATCCTGATCCTATTAATAATCTTCAATTATTTCATGTGTTCGTTGTCAAACTGTTTTCATAAAGCACATTCATCCACGAGATTTGGATTTATGGGCAAGGAAAGGGGATTATTTCTATGTGTATATATAAATGATTCCAAATTGAAGGATAAATCACAATACCCAATGGGTGCAATCAAGTGAGGTAGTTGTACTAGTCAATTTACCGCCTAAGCCTCTCCCTTCTGCATTAAATATTTCAGATATTATTTTATACGTTTACTTCTAGGTTTCTGTTTGGGAATTTTCAAATTTGTAAAAATTGATACTTGGTGCCTTTCTACATATTATATTGAGCATCGATGAATAATATTCAATTTGGATGATTTTTAAAGTATTTTTAAATTAAATATTCGAGTTGAATTAAACCTCTTTTGGATTTCGTTTCACGATTTTGCTATTTGTACATCGAGATGTACACCTTTCTCACATGGGAGTGGAACTTATTTAAATAAAAACGTATTTATACGAGTGGGTCTCACCTCCATGTGACCCCAATATACATCTTGTGTACAAGTAGCAATTTTCTTGGTTTCGACCACGATTTTGTCAAAATTTCTCCCTTTTTACCTAAATTTTCATTTTTTTTAAAATTAATTTTGATATGTCGTAGTGGGTACCCACTAATTTTGGATAAGTACGATAGTCAACCATGCTATGTACATCCATTGCCGACATGAAGACAGATTGAGACGTTTGGACATTTTTGGGCATGGGCCTTTTGATTTGAGAACAAAGTTCAATATCTTGAAGGCTTGAATATTAATACCGATAATTTGTCACTAAGCCCCTGTTTGGTGCATATTATTTTTAAAAAAATGCATTTTTATTGTTGATGTGATGGGAATATGTGGTTGAAAAAGAAGGAAAAGTTATTGATGTGATGAAAAATATTATTTTATTGAAGAATGTGTGGCTAAAAATGAGTAGAAGAATGAGAAAGAAATAAATATTCGAGTTGAATTAAACCTTTTTTGGGTTTCGTTTCGCAATTTTGCTATTTGTACATCACAATGTACATCGAGATGTACACCCCCCTCACATGGGGGTGGGACCTTTTTAAATAAAAACGTATATATACGAGTGGGTCTCACCTCCATGTAAGGGGGGTGTACACCCCAATATACATCTTGTGATGTACAAGTAGCAATTTTCTTGATTTCGACCACGATTTTGTCAAAATTTCTCCCTTTTTACCTAAATTTTCATTTTTTAAAATTAATTTTGATATGTCGTAGTGGGTACCCACTAATTTTGGATAAGTAGGATAGTCAACCATGCTATGTACATCCATTGCCGACATGAAGACAGATTGAGACGTTTGGACATTTTTGGGCATGGGCCTTTTGATTTGAGAACAAAGTTCAATATCTTGAAGGCTTTAAAATATTAATACCGATAATTTGTCACTAAATAAATGAGAAATGAAATCAACAGGTGGGGTTATTTTTTGGACATATAATGATCAAAAGATGTGAAACAAGGAATCTATGCACAAAGTATGTGAGGAAATTAATACAAACGTTTTGGTACAAAGATCTCTCCAGAGCAAATAATGTATCATTGGGAAGACAATTGAATTTGTAATTTAACACAAAAAATTGGATCACAATTTGAAGTTGTGATCAAAAGTCACGTGCATTTGAAGGCAGACAACCGAAGTAGGAGAAGGTAGTTGGTCGTAGGTGGCCTCAATTTCGATCAACCTTAAAATTGTAACTTTTGTTTCCTAATTTACAATCATGCAACATGTACATGGTGGTTCGCCATGCAATTTGATAGAATGTCATGTGACAAAACTGTATTGCTTGTATAAATTTGTTTTTTGTCCAACATACAATGCAGTTAAGCCATCAAACATTCTTATCGTCTGAGATAATTGAAGAGATTCAAGTTCAGTATCCACTTTTATTCTAAATTATCCGAATTATATATTTATTTTTTGTCTTGTATTTATGTGGCCAAAAGATGATATGTTAAATCTTTTGTGGTTGAAGTTTTGATCAAACCTTATTAACCCTTTAATTAATTAATTGCTCGTTTTATTTAATTCTTGTCTTTTGGATCGATTGTGTGATTATTATTATTATTTGAAACTGTTATATGATAGTATTTATGATTTAATGCATGCTTATATGTTCGTAATTTAATTAGTGAAAATTAAATTCATATATAAATATAGAATTGCTTAATCCCTACTAATATAAAAGAGTCAATCCGCTAAACACTGTTCATTTATGAAATATTTTCATTTTCCCCATTTTACCCTTATTTTTTTGACTTTAGACACCGCATTCTTCTTCTTCTATTTTCTTCATCAGGCTTCTCAAATATGTTATATTCTTCCAAAATATTTTCTTTATATCACTACTATATAAAAGAGGCTAAAACTTGGTGCCACGTGTCGGCTTCTCCCATCGTCTTAATTCATTTCTTTTTTTTTTTTTTCCTTCCACCATTTTTTCACCGCCGTTCTTCTTCTACCTACTTCTACCTGCTTCTCCATTATCTCACGCAAGCATCCATTCCTCCTCCATTTCCCACGCCAAA
>CAIGRQ010007685.1:0-15401 GCA_903798375.1 Fraxinus sp. D2006-0159
GATGATTTCTAAAAGAAGTTCTAGTAGTGACACCTTTTGATGGATCACCGATTATTACCTCATTTGGATGAGAGGAAACGAACTTCCATTCTTTTAGCAATGTGGAGTCGCCTTGAGTCTCGATTACCATTTCTTCACTTTCTTGGTTGTTGGGCTCTTTCGATTGTTCTTCATTTGATGCTTCTTTGTCTTGAATATTCATTTGTTCGAACGGAGTTTCCAAACCTACATCATCATCAATACAAAGCTCTTGATCAAGAAGATTAGTTTCATCAAAAGTAACATGCATAGATTCTTCAACGACTAGAGCTTTTGTTGAAAACTCTATAAGCTTTACTAGTGTATGAATATCCAAAAAAAATCCCAACTTTGGATTTTGAGTCAAATTTTTTCAAATTGTCTTTTGTGTTTAAAATAAAAACATTTACAACCGAAAACTTTGAAATAGTTAATTTTGGGAATTCTATTTTTTAAAAGTTCATAAGGAGTTTTTATTTTCTTACGGCTTACCAAAACTCTATTTATGATATAGCGGTGTTGAAAGCTTCGGCCCAAAAATAATTAGGTAAATTATTTTTATTTAGCATGGTTCGAGCCATTTCTTCTAATGTACGATTCTTCCTCTCTACTACAGAATTATCCGTTTAAAAGAGCTCTTAACTTGCTTTCTGAGTTGACAAACATCACAAATTTTGTCTTTTTCAAATTTTAAATTTGGCAATCCTTTCACAAAAGAATTTTTGGAAATTGAAATAAGGTCCGAGTAGCAATGTTCACTATTTTCATATTCAATATTTATGATATAAACATCCTTATTTCGGCTTCATATGAAAATTACCTCTTTTGATGTAGCATCCTTAATTAGGCATTTGGAAGAATCGAATTTTATATTGTGACATTTATCACATAATTGACTAATACTTAGTAAATAATGCTTGATGTTATCGACTAATAAAGCATTCTCAATTGAGGGGATGAGTGATTACCAATGTTCCCGATTCCAATAATCTTCCTCTTTGCATTGTCTCTAAAAGTTACATGAAGTTTGAAAGTAGTGATCGATCTCCGATTATGTGCTTCAAACATCCACTATCCATTCTAATTGGTTTTAATTTGTTCTACTAGAATATACTTTCCAAGTTGTGATGAACTATTGAGTAATAATAGCTTTAAAAGGTTTGATAATTGTAGCAACGGTACCAAACATTTCATTATGTAGCGGACTTTGTCCAAACTTTTCATTTATGCCACCCACGATACCAAATCTTTCAAAATATCACAATTGAAGTCCAAATGGATAGTTTCTATTAGTTTGGCCGTTAGTTGACAAAATAATTGACCTTGACAATAATTTTGACTAATTTTAAAAGGTTAAAATAGAAACTTTACATTTTTTATAATAAAATAACCAAAATCAAATAATTAAAATTAAAAATTCATTTCCACCTTCTTTTCCACCCACCCCACACATATCCACCCCACCCCCACCCCAAATATGGGAAATCAAAACTCAGAAGACGAAGAAAAATTCAATACTTCTGCACAATATTAAACTGCTAGTTTAAAATCAAAAATAAATCTTCGCAAATAAATTAAATTGTCGGACTTAATACATTCATATATGTAATCAATACTGAGAGAATTGAAATCGATGTTCGAAATTGAGGTAGTGAGGCCGGCCGGCGTTTTGATTTCTTCGATCGAGCCTGACGATAGTAGAAACTCAAGAAGCTTTCGGCGATCGTTTCGATACTTTACAAGTAGAGGATTTGAAAACTCCATTAAAAAATTCAACACATACACACACAGTAGGACCTAGAGGGATGTCTTTAGGCTGTAAGTGTGAACAAGAAAAACAACAAATGCGAGGTCAGCCTCGAGAAGCGTCAAAAGTAGACAGCAAAAGGCAAAATTGTCTACTTTAATTCTGGGTTTTGATTTCCCTGATTTAGGGTTTGCAGATTTGGGGTGGATGTAAGGTGGATGGAGAAGAAGAAAGTCGAAATGAGTTTTAAATTTTAGTTATTTGATTTTGGTTATTTTATTATTAAAAAAATTTAAATTTACAATTCTAATCTTTTAAAATTAGTCAAAATTATTGTCAAAATCAATTATTTTGTCAACTAACGGTCAAACTAATAGAAACCATCAATTTGGAATTCAACTGCGACATTCTGAAAGGTTTGATATCGTGTGTGGCGCAAATGAAAGGTTTGGGCAAAGTCAGCAACTTAATGAAAGGTTTGGTACCGCTACTACAATTATCCCCAATTACTATCTAAAATCACATCACTGGCTTGTTAAATTTGTATCATTATTGATGTGCTTAGACAATTAATCTCAATTTCAAATGTAACTTATTGTGTTGAGATTCAAGGTTTTTTAGAAGGATGAATTTGCTCGTTTCAGTTAATGTACTCTAAATATTAAAATTTGGAGTTTCGTCTTTAAATGCCAACCATTTCGTCGATGTGTGCTTTTACCCTTAAGAGCGTTTGGAATTTTCAGCTTAATATTGAGCAATTTCATTTAACTTTAGAGCTCCATTTGAACAAAGCTCAGAAAGTATCCAAAGCAAACAAAGTCAACAAAATGTAAAATGGCAAAAGCAACAATGTAAAGATGAAAACGAAAATAACAAATTGAAGTAACTAAATGAAAGAGCTCCGTCACTGATAAGATCATTTAGTAATAATTGAAGAGTTGAACACTACAAAATTCAACTTAAAAAGCACTTGTATGATTGATTATAGAGAAAATTACCCTAAATCCTACTTTTTTAAGTTTCAATTTAAAAAATTAGGTGCTAATAAGTTTTTTTTTTCTCTTTATATAAAAAATTAGGTATATCCAACCACCCCACCCCACTTGTCATTTACTCCACTTTTCCTCAAAATCAGATCTATAGATTTATAGACAAAACCAACTCCAGCCATCGTCAACTTCAACACCGCCAAAATTAGCTATGTATACATGTGGTGGTGGACGAAGATGATTTGAGTGTCATCATAATTGATCAAAAACCAGAAGAAGAGAGCAAGAAGAAAACCAATCGATCTCCGACTAAGCGAGCCTTGAATCAAGAATCTGTAGATTCAAGTCGACTAAGGAAGAGGTGACTACTATAATAAATACAATGATAACGATAATACTGCAACATGTGTGTTTCTTGAAGCTATGTCACCTGAGTTATAAGAGCAACACGAGGGTATAGATGCTAACACATGATTTTTCATCTAAAAGAGTTGTATGATGAACAATTACGCTTGGAAAGATATGAGATTTTTCTAGCAACTATATTAGTGTATAATGGCAGAAGGATCTTCAGTCAGTGCTCATGTTTATTGGCATTGAGAAGGTGTCTCGATTAAGTTCAGTCATGGACTATGAACTAAATGTTGACTTAGTTCTGCAATCTCTGCCAAAGATCTATTTATAGCTTATTATAAATATTGACATGAGAACGCCTCAGTGCATACTCCCTAGTTTACTTAATATGCTTGAAACTTTTAAACCCAATTACAAAGTTAGTAATGGGCATGTCTTGACCATTGATTCATCCAATGATACTAAGAGGAAGTCTAAATGATGCTTTAAGAAAGTATCTAAGATGACTAAGACAGTCAAAACGAAGAAGGTCAATACTAAATCTAATGGCCCTTGTTATCATCTTGGAATGATAGGTCATGGAAGAAAAACCGCAAGACTTATGTTTACTTCATTAACTTCTTCGGTATTAGATACCAGATATGGATCTCATATTTGTATAAACATGCAGAAACTAAATAGAGATCACTGCAAAATGGAAAAGTTGACATGCACGTCGAAAATGAGCAAATGTTGTTGCATTGCTCATAGGAGCATACTTTTTACCATTGTCAAGGCTTAGTATTAGAATTAGAAAAGTGTTATTATGTTCTCACCACTAGCAAGAAATTATTTAAATTCCATGTTTGTACATGAATTATTAATTAATGCCAAGGACAATTGTTGTTCCTGTTTATCTTGATAAGATTTTTAATGGTTCTGGTAAATTGCGAAATAACATTTATATTCTTAATATTAAGATTTTATAACGAGTATAGAAATTAAAAGTATAAAAGTGCTAACCCAAATATTACCTATATTTGGCATTACAGGCTTGGTCACATATATGAAAAACGCAATTCCAAATTGCATAGAGGTGAATATTTGGGTCAAATGATTTTGAATCATTAGACAAATGCAAATCATGTCTATTAGACAAGATGACCAAATTTCCTCTTACTTGAAAAATAGAAAGAGCCGTACAATTACTGGGACTAATACATAGTTATGTATGTGGAGCCATATCAATTAATGTTAGATAAGGTTTCTCTTATTTCATTACCGATGACTATTTCAGAAATAATCATATGTACTTGATGAAATTCAAATATGAAACTCTTGAAAGGTTCAAGAGATTTAAGATAGAAGTAGAGAAACAATTAGGTAAAAGTATTCTCATATTAAGATCAGATCGATGTGGATAATATCTTAAAGGTGGTTTTTTGGATTATCTAAAAGAAAATGAGATTCCCTTGCATTGGACTCCGATATATACATTGCAACATCATTGTGTATCTGAATGGAGGAATTGCATACTATTAGATATAGTGTGATTAATAACGAGCCATGTAAATCTCCCAAAATCATTTTGGGGTCATGCACTAATTGTCGTGTATTGCACACTAAATTGTGTCTCATCTGAGTTGGTTGACAAAACTCCATATGAGTTATGGAAAGGCAGAATGCTCAACTTATCTCATATTAAAGTTTAGGGTTGTGATGCTTATGTGAAGCGCACTAAACCGGATAAGCTTGAGGCTAAATCCGATATCCGTATATTTGTGGAATATCCAAAAGAAACAATTGAATATCAACTTTATAATCCCATTAAGAAGAAAGTATTCGTCTCACAATATACCCAGAGAAAAAAATTATTTTAGGAGAAGACATTGGGAGTAAAATAGAACTTGAAGGAGTTCAAGAGTCCACAGATAAAGTTGACCAAGTAGATGAACTTGAGTTTGATTCCACACTATCTGAGAGACATACTCTTGATCAGGAATCTAGACTTCTGAGGGCACTTTAGCTCCAAGTAAATCTTGTAAGATCATTCAACCTCCTAGAAGGCACAAATCCTTGATTATTAATCAAGTATTACTAATCGAGGATAATAAATAAGTTACGCATAAACAAAGTCAAGTGTTGATTCAATGAGATGGCAAGAGGCTATGGAATCTAAGATGAACTCGATGTATGTGAACAAGAATTAGACCTTTATCGACCGGCCTGATGGGATAGAGCTCATAGGTTGTATGGGTTTACACAAAAATGTCAACATGGATGGAAATATCCATACATACATAGTAAGGCTAGTAGCAAACAAATTTTATAAACAAAGACAATGGGTTTGACTTTGATGAATCTTTTTACATGTAGCCATGCTAAAGTCCATTCGAATTTTGTTTGTAATAGCTGCATAACATGACTATGAGTTATGGTAAATGGATATTAAAATCGTATTCCTTAACAGGAACTTGCAAGCGAAAGCGTACATGAAACAACTTGAAGATTTTAAATCCAAAGATCTCAACAAAGTATGTAAGCTTGATAGATCGGATTGAAGCAAGCCTCTAGGAGTTGAAATCTTCGATTTGATGAGATAATCAAAAGGTTTGATTTTATTAAAAATGAAGATGAACAGTGTACTTACAAGAAGACAGTGGGAATGTTGTGTATTCCTAATATTATATGTAGAAGACATATTATTAATAGGAAACGACATTCCTGTATTTCAATCGGTGAAAGTATGGCTGTCAAATAATTTTCCGTAGATATAGGAAAAGCAACTTGAGAAGATAAAGTCTTGAGAAGATTTTATGGAGAAAATGAATTGAGAGTGTATGGAGACACCAATGTTAACTTCTAATTGGACTAGAATGATAGAAAATCTCAATCAGAATATTGGTTCACTCTTAAGCGTTGTGTTGGAAAGGTTCCAAACAGGACACAATCGTTGATTCAATGTAGAAACGTTATACATCATTACTTTAGAAGTAACAAAGGTTGTGGTCTGGATCAAGAAGTTCATCAATGAACTGTTGTAGTTCCTAACATTGTTGGTCACATGCTTCTATATTGTGATAACAATGGAGCCATCGTGCAAGCAAAGGAATTAAGATCCCATCAATGATCCAAACATGTGTTAAAATGGTATCATCTCATTAGAGAGATAATACAATGAAATGAAACAAAGAAAAAATGAATTCCCACTAGTTATTAAATTACAGATCCATTAGAAAGAGTTGTCACGACATAAACATGATTGTTAGACTCTTATGATATTAGATACATAAGTGACTTGATATAGTGCAAGTTGGAGTTTGTAAGTGTTATGCCCTAGGGTGAATCAATTTTGAACAAAAACACTCTTAATACATAATTAATGCATTTCATTTATGGCAAATCTATTATTTAATTGAATTAATCTTCTAATAAATTAAAATAATAGAATCAGAAGATTCAAGTATTGGCAATTTGTTAATCACACAGAGTTGTGATGTAAGATACTAATTACATATAACTGAATCTTAAATCATCATTGGTAGTAAGTAATAACGAGATATGTATATCACTATTACAAATAGACTATCATGTGTAGCATTTCTTACGTGTGAAATAAGTTGTTGATCTTACAAGCTAAAATATAGTGGCACTTAAATGAATACGTGAATATTTTGTTATAGAACAAAATATTGGAGACTCGTTGGGGAGATTCCACTTGAATAACTATATGAGCGTCAATTGTTAATCTCTAACATTCGATAGTGGAACTGGTCCTTCGAGTTGAGGTCATCATAGTGCTTTATATAAGGACAACATACTTTGGTGATGTTGTCAAATGTTGCTCTGCCAAGGCTAGCTAATACGGCACGTTCGGATATGTCAAGTATTATATGAAGGTTGTGAATGATCAAATGATGATTCGCCACTCTTAGAGAGTAAGAGATTATGATCTACATTCGTTCAATTAAGTTGATAATAAAATCCTTAGTCAAGGTATACTCATAATTTAAAAAAGAGTTTTTGACTTACATTGACTTAATAGTGGGATGAAAGATATGATCGATAATTGAAATTATATATCTCGCAATTGATCGGATCATATTAACGAAATGATTATAGTTTCACGGTAAACAAACAACTTTGATTTGTAATACCACGTGACATTTCTCATCACATGTATTGTCTCGACACATTACTGATGACATCTAGAACGACGAATGTGAATTGATGATAAATTAAAGGGGAAAATTTTAGTTTATTAATTTTGATTAGATCAAAATAGTAATTCACGTAGCATGTTCGGAAACCTAATTGATCACACAAAAAGGAGAATTAGAAGAATGATATTCACCAATTAATTAATTAACAAGTTTTGGATAACTAATTAATTGAGTCACTTGTTAATGGGCTCGAATTAATTAATTTGATTAATTAATTCATGGACCATATTTAATTAATTGAATTAATTAAATATGGACCAGGTTAAATTTAAGAGACGGGCCAGCCCACTTGGATTTATAGTAATAAACTATTAAGGTTTCAGAAAAAATACGAAGATAATTTATTATCTTGCTAGCACAAAAAAAGAAAAGAGAAACTATAATTTTTTTCATTCTTGTTCTCTGTGTGGATTTTCGTTGTAGGCTAAACAGCTGTAGATTACAGATTATGATTGTTCATGTTCTAAGATCAACAAAGAAGTTTGTAGAATTTACAAAAGGTATATAATTCCTATCACAGTTTCTTTCTAAATATAAGGATCATTGGTGGGAATTGAAATTATTTTCCCTTGTGCATAATTAAGAAAATTCCCAACAAATACCTCTCCACCATGGTCCCTAGCCACGACTTAGATGCCATTTTTTGTAGCAACTGCCCTTGAATCTCATCCATCAGCTACTACTCACACCCGTCACATGCTTGAAGCTTTTTTTTTTTTTTCATTTCTCTACCATATCTCTCCGTGGTGGTGATGTAGAGGATTTTAGGGTTGGAAGTGGGGTTTTTGTTTGAGTAATAAGTGGTGGTAGTTAGCATTTGTGTTGGTGTTGGTGTTGGAGATTAGGCAAGTAATGAGGAAGAGGATGATGACGTGGCGGTAGTGGTGGCCGATGGTAGCTACCATGCTCGTGGGGATTGCTATTGATGTTTTGTAGGCCGCATAGTCGTTAGTTATAAAGTTTGCTTGATGATTGCACTAGGCTGAGGTCAACGGCTGATAGATTTCGAAGCGAGGGGTGGTGGCACTACAATGGCATGGTGGTTGCTAGTGGTGTTAGGATAGGTGAAGTGGGGTAAGAGGAATAGTAGGTGTGACTAGTTAATTATAGTTCATAATATTTATCATAGGTCTCAAATGTGATTACTTTATTTATTTTTTTTAAAAAAAAACTTGAATTGTATTTTAAAATGTTTGTAACTGTAAAAAAAAAGTTCCCTTGATTATATTCTCCCTTATTTTCCTTTAGTTAGTAAAAAATAAATTTTGATTAATTTATTGAGAATGAGAATTAAATATAACCTATCTTGAAAATAAATTCCATCTTTCGGAAATTGATTCCAATATTCTTCTTTCACAAATTTGCACTTGTTTATGGAAGCCTAAAATTTCTTGAAATTTCATCTTTTTCCTCCACAAAACTTATGTTTCGCTGGAAATAAACAATCAAATCACTTTTTATCCTAATATTTTGAGGGATTCAGAAGCACTATCCACTTATACTCCATTCATTTTTATTTATTTATACTTTATATTGTTTATAAAACTTCCCAAGCATGCTCTAATCTAGCCTATATAAGTAGGGTTGGGTGTGAGTTGGGTGAGCACCCGATTTAATTTTTTTTAAAATAAAACACTCCTCCTTTATCAGGGTTTGGGACCCACTACTTAAATTTCGAGTATGCAGAATTAAAAATTGTACACGAACAACTTGTTATATGTACAAATTTTAAAAAAATTACAAACAGTATTATAAAATAACAAATTTTATTAATATTGCTAAATTAAATATCACTTTCCTAGCAACATGCAATTTCGGCATATTTATCTTGCAATTGGAAATGAGAGTTTTGTCAATTCTTCATGCACACTAATATTTTCAAAATATCTTCTTTCAGTCAGCTTCTAACCTCGGATGGAACCCTCAGGTACACTAAAAGCAGACTCTGAACAACAATGCTAACCGGAGGTGTTAGTAGGTTTTTTGCAATCGTCAACCCACTAGCCATAGTCGTTTTTTCATTCACCAGAAGTCAATTACTTCTTTTAAACTTTTTTAATTGATGCATTACTAAATACTAAGTATATGATGATTAAAGAAATCAAGTAATTCAGCAGACAATACATTTGGACTTGCATCCGATATCTGATTACATATGATTGACATGCTACTACTAGAAAAACATATTACATCATATCTATACGTATTAATGCCTTCAAATAAATTTAATATTTCAGCTTCGTATTCTTCAAGATTAGATGGAGGAATAGTTGCAGAGGGTGCTCGATTAATACTTGCGCCCATTCGTTGTGCATAGAATTCATACATTTTCCATAAAGTTTGTTCTAAATTTCTATAAGTGATAGGTTGTTAAAAGTTAAAGTTTTTGAAATATGATCAATTACATATTTAATACCTGATAGATTGTATCGGGGGTCTATGATGCATGCCACATGAAATAACATAAGTCTTCCCAATATTCTCGGAACTTTAATTCCATAGACAATCTTATTTCACTAAAATCAAGGTTATTTTTAGATTTATTAAAAGCAATTGTAATGATATAAAGACGTTTAAGTACCATACAATTAATTAGTGGGATTGTAAAATATTTATAAAGTCATAAAAACTTGTCAGAATTTATTTAATTTTAAAAGCTAAAAGCCAATCAGATTCGTTCAAAATAGTGTTATCATCGTTTCTAATATGTCTATTGTTGTAACATTTAGTTATTAAATGTCCAAATCCTTCACATGATTTTAATAATAAGTAAATCGAGTTTCATGTATGTCCTACGTCACTAATTAATATTTTCATATTTGTCACTCCAAATTCGGCACAAGATTTCTCGAAAGGTTGTTTGCTACTAGGTGAAATCGTGATATATATACTGCATTCCTAATTTTTTGAATTTCATTCTTAATATATTTCAAACTATCTTACACAATTAAATTAAAAATATGACATACACAACGAATGTAATAAGTAACCATCGAAATCGGGCTACAGTACCCTACACAATGTATCAACAACGAATTTTATTCTCACAATGATATTCTCTATGCCCATAATAAAGTTAAATATATTGTTAGCACTATGAAGGAACTCAATTATATTAAAAGTAATAATTTTTTTATGCACACACCAAAGTGAGTCTATGTAATGTGAGTTACATCTATATAACCTCTTTTATTAATCATTTCCTATAAATGTGAAGTTAAGATATAACAACATCATATTTTTGTAAATCAATAATCAATTATTTCATAACGAAAAGTGTTTCTACTTATCCCAACATATCTCGATTTAAGATATTCGTTCATGTAGAAGACGAAATGTTGGTTGTCCACTATTGCTAAAGACAACCCAGCACCGATAACGAACTTCACCATTCCCGTTCAAGTTTTCTCCTTTGAATACATCCACGTACAAAGTGTAGTAGAAGTAGAACCCGCGGTTCGACTATCAAATTGAAAATATTCCTAAGAGGCACCGAGAAGCCCATGTTTGGCTGCACATGCTTTGTAGTGATGGTTGAGGTTGGTGCCACCAATACTCTTTTGCCATGCCAATCGTGTTTAATAGTGTTTACGTACTGTTTTAGACTTTATGACTCCGTTGACTATACGACTCATTGGAATCAATTTAAAGTGGTCCCAATATTTTTCCCATTTTTTTCCTTTTTGCTTCCCTCTTGCATCGAAAATATCTAATTCCTCATGTTCTGCTTTAGAAACATCAATGTCATCCAAATCAATTGGATTTCTACTTTTGTGAACATCCAAATCTGGAATATTTTCGAGAATAGGCACGTCGTTGAGACCAGTAAATGTCACAGGTCGCCACCGATATCGAACTAGCCCTTAACAAATGATTGTGGATTCATTTGTGATGAATTGATAATATATGAACTTGAATGAAGACGAAATGAAGAATGAATATGTAGGAATTAAATAATTGTAATTTAAAGGAATGTAAATTGTAATGACAATGTGTATAAAATATAGGTACAGATAATAAAATATGTATTGTGCAATGTATATTATATATTTATAGTAAAGTAAGTATTTTTAGTACATGAAGAGAATAAGATGTAACTTGTAAGAATATAATGAATATTGAAATTGAAGGTAGTAAAATGTTGAAGAGAGTAAGAATTGTTGTTGTTGTGTAAAAAAAGTGTGAAGGTGGGGTAAAAAATTACAAAAATAAAAATAATAAAAATTAAATTAAAGGGCTTAACGGCCACATATAATAGTTGATGTCCTTCCTCTTTTGTTAGTAACAAGATCATTGCCACATTGGATAATGCTAAATATAGCAGTAGCTATTTCAGGTTAGCTAATAGGGGTGCTCTCCCTAAGTTATCTTTTAGGACTTGGATAGCCTATTTACATTCGCTGCTCTACTCAAACTTGTTCCTCCTTTCAGCATTTGGAAGAAAGGGGAAATTTGTCAATTGCTCGAAAAACGAACCTACTAAGGGCAACGACCTTTCATGTTAGGCTTTGTACTTCTTTTAGTTTAGATGGGGATATCATTTTTTATGAGTGTCTAAATTTTGTCAGGATTTGCTTCAATACCTTGCTGATTGACTCTACTTTTTAGAATTGGGTAAGCCTTGACATGAGGGAGAGTCTTAATAAACCAGGGATTGCATTGTACGAGGTTTGACCTATACTCGACGAGGACCTAATGGGGACGAGGAGAAACAATCCTGAGGACACAACTCCCTAGAAGATATTGAAGATCATGGCTAAACAGGGAAGGTGATCCTCGGTCCTAGTGTTGGAGCTCGACCTATGTTGGCGTATCACTGGCCCCCGTGCATCCATGCCAGATGCTTGTGCTCGGGATTCTGGGATGTGATGCACATTTCAACATAATAGGAGCGGCCAGCTTTTAGTGAGCACGATCAGCCTGTGAGCAGGAATGGACAGTATCGAATAAGGAAACTTAACATCCTTAGAAATAGGACTTGACAGTCTTTTGATGGGACTGATCATCCTTGGAATGGGACTTATCAGCCTTTAAAATGGGATCAACTAGCCTCAGGAATAGGCATGACCAGCCTTGGAAATGGGATCGATCAGCCTTCAAAATAAGACTGATAAGCATTGGAATGAGACTAATAGGACTTGGAATGGGACTGACCAACCTTGAAAATGGGACTGATCAACCTTGGAGTGTGACTGATCAGTCTTAGAATGTGATTGATCAGCTTTGAAAATGGGACTGACCAGCCTCAGGAATAGGCATAACCAGCCTCGAATGGGACTGATAAGCCTCAAATGGGACTGACCAGCCTTGGAATGTGACAGATCAGCCTTGAAAATGGGACAGATCAGCCTTGGGTGGTGACGTGTGCCACGTGGCCTCATTATTCGAGCCAATGATTTTCCTGGGAGGATGGATGCTTGCCACGTTGCAGGATGGAGGGCTAGGATGGAGAGACCTTTTGCCTTCTTTAAAATCCGATAAATACCACTCTACCCTACCCGATTTCTCACCTTTCTCCTTTTTCAAACCTCCTCGGACAACCTCGGGCTTTGTATTCGTTTTAAGATTAAGACCTCGAGACTTTTAGATAACTTTTAAGTTTCCATCCTCTTAGATATGTCTTCGGATAGTTTGTCGACCTCGGGTTCAACGTCCGAAGATGCTGCCATAATACCCATGGTCGTTCCTTTAGATAATAGGCTGATCCTTACTTATCTTGAGCTTAGATGTCGATACAAAGAGCAGGAGATCATATCCATAGCGAGAGAATTTGGAATAATGCCAGGGTGTATTATTAGGACCCTTGAGCTCTATGATAGTATACTTATTGCTCAGGAAGGGGAGTTGGTTGTTTTTCGAGGAATGTTTACTTTTGATTGCACAACTTTATTCAATTTAATTTTAACAATAAAAACAAACACACAATAAAATTTGATATTGAAAAATAAGGAAAAATAACTAAAATCTACTAAATAAGAAAACATAAACACTTGAGAATTTCGGAGGAAAAACGTGGTTGGATTCATGGTTTCACTTAACCATCACCTAATTAATTCCTCTATAAGCCAATTGATAAATTACTCATTTACTATGTTAGACCCGATTTTTCAAATTTAATTAATTGCCTCTCTCGAGCGAAATTAACCCTAATTGATTGGTTAACCTACTATATCTCTATGTCAATTAAAACCAAACAACCACATTAAATCTTTGTGAAAATAGCTTGATGGATCACCTAAGGTTTGGGGTATATCTCTATCCCTTAAACAAACCAATAGCATTTACTATTTGGTCTAAAATGTACAACATTCTCTCGAACGATGTACAAATCACTANGTCAATTAAAACCAAACAACCACATTAAATCTTTGTGAAAATAGCTTGATGGATCACCTAAGGTTTGGGGTATATCTCTATCCCTTAAACAAACCAATAGCATTTACTATTTGGTCTAAAATGTACAACATTCTCTCGAACGATGTACAAATCACTAAACTCAATCATTTATTGGCCAAATAAATGAAAGGCATTCAACACAATAATAATTACACATGAGAATAAGCATCTTAACATTAAAAGACAAATATTAAAATTAATTAAAGTTAGGTTAAGTTACTATCATAAATTCCAACACAAATAACTAGCCCATTTTATACAAATGATAAAAAGGAGAATATTTTGTCCAATATACACTACAAATATGGTAAAATAATTGAGAAAATACAAAGTTATAGATAAAATCCTTTTTTGAAGCTTGGCCTTGACTTCCCCAAATATTTCTCCAAATTCTTAGATGTCTTCTCCTTCACACTCTATGATTTGCTCCCCAAAATTCCAAGAAATTCAAAAAGAAAAAGAAGAAAAAAAGAGAGAGAAAAAAAACAACAAGAGATGAAGAAGCAAAAAGACGCAGCTGGTGCATTCCATTTTTTTTAAAAAAAAAATCCCTATTCAGAAATTGTAGCTTTGATCCCCAGAGTTTCGAAGAAATAACAAAAGGGTCCCTAGATTTTTAAAAGTGACGCATAGGTGACAATTTTCTATCCAAAACCATTTTTTTTTGTTTTAATTTTGTAGTCATGTCCCTTAACTTTGATCTTGTACAATTTGATCCTCAAATTTTGACTTTTATTTCAATTATGTCCTTCATAAATTGCATCCAAGATCCTTCAACCTTTTGCTTTGCTCACTTCGGTCCCCACATTTTCAATTTTGAACACTTTTAGTCCATTTTTCCTTTTTTTGTCTGTTCTCTTTCGTTTGGGTGATTTTTACCTATAAAAGTAATAATTACTTAATTGTGAGCATAAATTTGCTCAATTTCATCAATAATAAGTATATTTAGGTATTAAATAAGTGTGCAAAAAACACACTCATCAAATACCCCCAAACTTAAGTTCTTGCTCATACCGAGCAAGATTATATCAAGTGATGATAAAGCTTAACAACATTAGATAGCTTACCATAATAATCAACGAGTGTAAAATTATATAATCAATTCACAAATATGCTCCAAATAATGCTAGCAAAAATAATTTAAGGTCATCCAATGTTCAATCGGTGCGTGTGTGCATAGCCAGTTTCAATCATTATATACATTATGAAAATGTTGTCAAGATGGAAAAATTTTCAAATTGACTTCAACCCAACCCTTTATGGTCAAATATTTCATTTCTCTCTCCTAAGATTCACACTCCTTAAATATATGTTTACTTTCTTTTCCCAAGTGTAAATCTAAATGTTGCTCTCAAATTACTCTTTTATTTTCCCACTCTAGTTTGGTTGGGTCTGACTGGCAATGTCAAAAATCTATTCACGTGATGCTTCTCCACTAGATGAGTGCTTTGACATTTAAGCTTATACTAAGTAATTCAAACTCACAAGTTAATCCCAAATATAGAAAACCATTGTACCAAATCAAATTTTTTCAATTAAAACTCTTAATTATGTCTCACACCCTTAAGCTTTCTTTTTTACCCTTATAGCGAGCTTTAGATCGATAGCTCCCCGGTTGTTTAGACCAAAGGGTATAGGGTTTCGAGATACCCCAACGGACTTAATAACTTGAGTAAAAAAGGCTACGAAATGAGG
>CAIGRQ010007696.1:0-12447 GCA_903798375.1 Fraxinus sp. D2006-0159
GTCAACAAAATCAACGCATACAACTTTATTTTTGGTAGGATGAGATTATATAAGTGTTGAATAAGAATTGCGTTTGACTTATGCACGAGTCGGTACTTATATGATCTTTAGAATTGGTAAAAACTCGAGTTATCAAATGGATTGTCATTAGAAGATTTGGGTTTAGACCTCGACATAATATTTGATGACACTTAGCCCATGTGGTGGCCATTATTTACCAAAAGACAATATTTTGAATAGTGAATTTTTGGAGAATATGTGATTAAAAAGTAAGGAAAAATCTCGAATCTACATATAGAATATTTTATTATGTAAATATGCGAATGATAATGAGTATGTAAAAAAAAACTTTAATTTAAAGGCCATCAAACTAGGGCTTAATTGGCCATCATGCGACAAATGTTTACGAGCTACACAATTGGCTTTTTGGTTGCCACAAATGTGTGCAAAGTGAATTAAGGACAGCCTCTTTTGTTGCCACAAATGTCTCACTTTGTCTTGTCCAAAGCCCCATAACAATAACATGTCTATATAGATGTTTCCATCTTCTTATTACTAATCCCACAACACCAAGAAGCCAAATTTGATTTTTTCTTTCATATATTTAATTCTCTTTTGCTGATTATCATCGAAAAAAATGAGTCAAGAACAACCCATGAAGCCTGAATCTCAGCAAGAACCTTACCAAGGCAATGCTGCTGCAACAATGCAATCGGCTGAAAATCGTATGTTCAGAGAAGTACAGAAAGGAGGTCCGGCAGCCGCATTGCTGTCAG
The DNA here is from genome assembly GCA_903798375.1 of Fraxinus sp. D2006-0159. Taxonomy (NCBI): domain Eukaryota; kingdom Viridiplantae; phylum Streptophyta; class Magnoliopsida; order Lamiales; family Oleaceae; genus Fraxinus; species Fraxinus sp. D2006-0159. Next base: position 777 of record CAIGRQ010007696.1, read on the forward strand.
CAGGCAACACGGGCAGCAACATTGTTGCTGGTGAAGGTGTAGTAATCACTGAGACTAATGTGCCCGGCAAGCGGATAATCTCTGAATCAATTGGTGGACAGGTTTTTTCTTGCACATAATTATCGTTTTTTCTTAACTTAATGAGTTGAACAAAATGTAACGACAATGAAAATTCTAAATCTAATCAAAATATGGACTGACTACAACAAATTGCCTTAAAAATCCGTCCTCAAATCGCCTTGTAAACAGTCTATATGGAATCGTAATTACTGGTTAGCCATATAATGATCATTCCATGAATACACACAATGTTTCATTTGTTAATATATGTTTCTGCATGTGTGGTTTAATGTTATCCCTATTGCAAGGTTATTGGGCAAGATATTAAACCAGCCCCACTTACTCCGGAATCTGTGTATGAACAAAGAGGCAACATCACAATTGGTGAAGCACTTGAAGCTACTGCATTAACAGCAGGACACAAGCCTGTCGACTATAGCGATGCTGCCGCAATTCAAGCTGCCGAAGTGAGGGCAACTGGCCGTACCAACATAGTACCAGGTGGCCTTGCTGCTGCTGCACAATCTGCAGCAACTCGCAATGCTCGCATGACAAGAGACGAGGATAAAACCAAATTGGGTGACATTCTTATGGTGAGTGTCTCTCTCGCAGTGCTATATATTTGTTATTAGTTTCATGACTCGTACAAGCATTTGATGAACTATCTCATCAAAAAGGTTAAGTTGTGGGAGAAAGTCAGTTTTTAGATACATTTTTCATCAGAGAGTTAACATGGCACAAACGAACCTAGATCCTTCACTTGTTATAATATTATGTTGAAGCATCTCATCTAAAAGCTTTAATTCCCGAGGGAGACACATTTGCTTAGTTAAATTAACCGGTTTAAGTTTTTAGCTAAGGTGGTTAATTTTATTTGCTTAAATTTCTATCCTTCATTACTATTGTGCAAGGTATATTTGATATAAAGTACATTGGATAGTTATTGACAATATAAATGAACTAGGTTTCAAATTTGTTGTGTACCTTAATGTTAAAGGATAAAGTCCAACATCGAATAAAAATGAAAACATAAACCAATTTATAAGAGTTTGAGCTACTCCTCTTAATAAGGTTGACATTTTAAAATGAAACATTAAATTTTAACATGATATTAGAGCCCGTTAAACTCCAACTAACAATTCGATCCGATTAAGACTCAAAAAAATTGAGCACACATTCAAGATTGATCTGCTCAAACAAGCCACCATCTTGCGGGGCATGTTAATGGATAAAATTTCACATCGAATAAAGATGAAAACATAGATTAATTTATAAGAGTTTAAGCTACTCTTCTTATAAGGTTTACATTTTAAGATGGAACCTCAAATCTTTACACTGTCCATAACATGTTTTGCATGCAGAATTTGATTAGACCAAGAAAAACAAATACAATGAACGGGATTTTAATTTTGTTTCTTTCATTTTTTACAGGACGCAAGCTCAAAGTTACCCTCAGATAAACCAGTGACGCGTCGAGATGCTGAGGGGGTGATAGGCGCTGAACTGAGAAATGACCCGAATCTTTGCACTCGACCAGGGGGCGTAGCAGCCTCTGTGGCTGCAGCTGCAAGGCTTAACCAGACTAACATTCCATCTCCCACTCAGCAGGATAAATAATCTCATTAATGTGTTCTACTTTTATTTTGTTGTTTTTGTATTCAATTTGCTGCTACTTAGTGATTATATAATTGTTAAAACCAGAGAAAAATAAAATAAAATTATTCGACTTGCTGCAAGGCTTTATTTGTTCGTTCTTAGGCGTAGCCGCGTAGCTATCGAATGTGCCCACGTCCAACTTGTCCAATTTATTGCTAGTACATTTTAATACTCTAGATCATACACGATCGATTAAAATTAAAAGAAGACATACACACAATTCAAATTTAAATTGATCTTGCTCAATCGAGTACATCGTACCAAACTTACACAATTAGTCAGGAATAGGATGTAATGATTTCCATTTGCAACTTTCTGAGACCAACAGAAAACTCCAAGGCATCATTCATGGCATTTTTAGCCCCCACCAATGCCTCCTCCAGCTTCTCATTTACCATATAATATGAGCAAATTTGGCTAAGAATTTTATCATGTCTTTCTTCATATCTTATTATTCTTTCTTCAGCTTCTAGCAGAGTTTCACGTACAATCTTTAATTTCTCTTCTGTTGCTTGTCGGTTTTTCCTTCTTCGAAAATCTGGAAACAGAAAAATGAAAGATGCTGAAAACCCTAATAAGGCAAATATAATGGGCTTGCAATCCATTGGAGAAATTCTCTGATAATCTAAAACAAGAATGAAGGAAATTAATAAAAAAAATATTGATTAATATTCCTTGCTTTGTTAAGAGGAAAGAAACTTACTCATATGGTTGCTTTACATTTTTTTCCCTTACTTTTTGACTTCTCCATCCCTGAATTTTGTTTGGCTTGATCTGAAAAGCTCATGGTGCAAAATATGTTGGCAAAGTGAAAATTATGAGAATTTTGTCGACTTGTTTCATTATTCTAGCACCTATATAGAGATTTGATGTATTTTATGGTTTCATTGAAATATCATTCGAAGTAGTCGCACCTCTTGTACTCATTTTTGATACAGAGAACTTCTCCTCATCTACCTGTGATTTTTTTTTTTTTCCGACTTGGTTTCCACATAAATCTTGTATTCTGGTTCTTAATTTTATATTGTCTATTCTCCTTTTATTGGTAATATACACAATACATCAAATTGATGCAAGGTAGCCTTGCACAAAATCACGAAGTCTATATACAATTCTTTAATTATTCAATATTCTTGCGAAAAATCAATGGATATTTGATTGTGCTATTTGTTATCGTTAATTTCTCTCTTCATGCTGCATCATGAACTGATTCGCCAATGTCAATCAATTGTCCACACATTCAACTTGCCACTAATGTTGATTTATGAGGACTCCATATTATTCTTTCTAAAAAGTTACTAATAATTTTATCCTCAAAAGAAGCGTTTAAAATTTTGTTAGAAACATTAATTTGGAGGAATATTTTTGCTTCTAGGAAGTAAGATGTCATTGTGCCAATCAATATTCTCATCGGTTATAGAGGCATTTTTCGAAATAGTTCTTTCTTAATGAGTAGAACAAAGAATCATGAATGCCATCCTGGTGTTTTATAAGTTAAAAAATTAATAATATTATTATTGAGAATGAGGGAAAATTATATCTGGGGTCATTGAGCTTTCAGCAAATTCTCAATTGGGTAACTAAACTTTAGTTTGCTTCAATTTATTCATCAAACTTCCATTTAATTTTTAAATATTACTAGCATGTCACATTCTATCACCTATAGTCCCCCAAACTGGAGAAATTACTTAATTGCGCGTTTGATTGTAACTAATGTCTTATATAGCCGCTACATGGCAATCTAGAAGTGAATGATAAAATGGGAGTTAAGTTAATATACTTATATTAAAAGGTTAAAACGTGTGAATTTTGAATTAACATGGTGTAGTATAAAATTAGCTTGACACGAGGGATTACGTAGAAGAAATGATGTATGATCGACAATTAACTTACATCAATTTTGGGAGGTAACATGTGACGGAAGGGTAGAATGTCAATCAGTCGAGTTCAGGCTTAGGCTGGGGTTGAGTCAAGCTAGCTCATGGGCAGATTGTCTCATTAATTAATTTCTTTTTTAAATTAATATCTGCTTTTATTACGCCGTGTCCTCTCCATTACATTCTTCACCACCTTGAAATTACCTCAGGAGTGGCAGGTGCCATTATATCAACTGCAAAAACCATCCACCTATCATAAAGGTGGTTGCTTTTTCAGCACCTATGACGAGCCTTTAACAGGCTTGCTAATCAAGCCAACGAGTTGCCCCATGCGAGCTAGTGAGTAACTTGCTAGGGAAATTCTTGGCTCGGCTCAGCTAGGCTCTACTCAACTCATGCTCGTTGATATTCCTATGAAGTGGTTGAAGATAAGGTTAAGTTTAATGACTCACGACTCATCTCAAAGACAAGTTGAATTGACGAGGTAAAGTTTAACTATCCACTACTCGTCTTAGAGATGAGCTGAGTCGACTAGGAGCTCGGGCTTGTTGACATCCCTATGGAGTGGTGAAAATTAAATTTAAATTGAAAACAAAATAAAGTTTAATGATCCAAATTAATTTTTTCTAAAAGTTCATAGACCACATACAAAAGTTACCCTAAAATGACATTCATCTCGACCGAAGTCACCCAACAACTCAATCCTGTTATAGATAGGATATGTCAACTTGGATCCATTAAATAGATTTTTATGCCCTCCACAGCATTCGTGCGACACTAAGACAAATGCAAGGAAACAGAGCAGAAAACATCCAGAGAATAAAGAGAGGTAGTTGTAGCCCGATGCAACAAAAGATACAAAATAGCTTTATATAATTCTTTCTCGTCCATGTGCATATTGTTGGTCACACACGAAACCGTGATGTGATCAAATTTTCTTTCTAGCCTGCCCCGACTTCCGAGTAAATCATGGAGAACTCATGCTTAAAATGAGGTTATTGACCGAAGTACTTATAAACCCACAACTCAAATTTTAATTTATTACATCATCGTCTAAGATATTTAAGATATTGATTAATCATGTAGTTTAATTCTCACCAAATTGCTATAGTATTTTTTTTTTTTTGTGTGACGTAGGAACCCGCAGCCGCTACCCGCCGCGGAGGCCAGACCACCCCGAAGGGGCGGAGGCCCGACCACTGTGAATGCGTATTGGGTAAACCCTGCTCCATGTACAGTAGTCTACAAACCACACAGGAGAAGTAAACCGCACTAGGCAAGTCTGATGCGACGGACTTGACCGAGGAAGTATTGGCAGAGGATTCGAACTCGCGAATTTCGGTCTCCACGTTCACCTGCTCGGCCAACTCCGAAGGGGTAATTGCTATAGTATTTTGCACTATGAGAAGGTTGGTCAAGGCCAACTTTCAAGGACTGACCAAGAAGTGACATTTCAAGAATTATTTTCTGTTAAAAGTACTACAAGTGCGCTCATCAATTTTTTTTTTTTTGTGTGACGTAGGAACCTGCAGTTGCTACCCGCCAGTGGAGACCCGACAACTGTGAGTGCGTACTGAGTAAATCCCGCTCCATGTGCAGTAGTATGCAAACCACACAGGAGAGGTAAATCGCACTAGACAAGCCCGATGCGACGGATTTGACAGAGGAAGTGTTGGCAGAGGATTCGAACTCGTGAATTTCTATCTCCGCGTTCACCTGCTCGGCAAACTCGACCACTCCGAAAGAGTAATTGCTATAGTATTTTGCACTATGAGAAGGTTGGTCAAGGCCAACTTTCAAGGACTGACCAAGAAGTGACATTTCAAGAATTATTTTCTGTTAAAAGTACTACAAGTGCGCTCATCATTAAGTTAAAATTTGCGTTCATATTCATATTTTTGAAGTTGCCATCAATCATATTCACATTCAGTTTGAAATTCTCATTAGAATTTGGAAGATATTACACAATTTCAACTAAGTATTGTGAGAGTTGAGAACTATAGACAAACAAAGCCAATCTAATCTATCGGAATGGGGAAAGAGGATTAGGACTACGCAATGCTTTCGAGCTTTTAAGCTCTTTACACACATTATCTAACATGTTAAGAAAATCTCTTACAATTACAAAAATTCGAAGTGGATTCGATTCATCTTTGCTCACATCTCCATGAAAATATTCAGTTGTTTGTCGGACGTGTAATACGACTCCATTCTCATCTTCTTGCAGTTCCTTTAACTTCATTTCACCATATTTCAAAAATGATCTCATTGAGTTCACAAAGTTCCCATCATCATTCTTCATTTTGAGGATCTTGTGTACTAGATTTTGCAGTTTGCTCATTCCATTTGATAAATTTGATACAGAACTTGCAAGAACGTCCAAGTCTATTGTAGCCATCTTCTTAACATTGCAGAGTTCAGTACTTAAGCCAGATACAAGATCTAAACCCATCCTCCTGTAATTTTCTTCTTTATCTTCGAATTTTGAGTTCTTGCTCCTTTGGTTGATCTTGCCCATGATGCTCTCCGATACTCGAAATCCTTCTGATCTGATAATTTCTTGGACGACGAAATGGAGAAGTGTTGTTTTTCCATCTGTTCCCTTTACATCAGCGAGCTTAAGAAGGGCGTCAAGCTTGAAGGCAGTTGCTCCTCCTCGTATTGTTCCAATGTTCATCCTGTTACCTGTTTTAAGCGCTGCCTCGAGTAGTTTGAGGAATAATTGACTTGATCTGAGCTCCTTGCAAGCCTCCTGATTAAATATCAGAGGTGGTAATTCTGAGAAGGTTATACTTTTGATTGTGCAAAATTGTTTGATCGAACTGTTTACCTCAAGCATTGAGAAGGATTTTCTGAGATGGAAAACCTCGTCTTCAAAAGTTTCTCGGTAGAGCATCGCTTCAATTCTTAAAAATGCAAATGGTACTTTAAGCATTGCTCTGACTAACTTCTCCGCTGATCCTAATTCATTACCGTCTCCTTTGTAGTTTGCAAGCTTAGCCTCCTCTTCCTCAGTAGGCACCATCTTTGTCAGTGTCTCTAAATCTTGCAATGACAATCCATCTCCTATTTGGGAGTAAAAAATATAATCAAAGCTTCTTAGTTCTTATTGCATAGCTCTATCATTTGTTTGTCAGACAGAATGAAAAAGTTCTTACCTTGAATTAGTGCTGCACATACTTGTTCTGTGGAAACATTCAAGGCTTTCGAAAGTATAGTTATATTTTGCAGTCTCTTAGGCTCCAGGACATGCTTGCTTGGAGATGGGGTTTTACTTTTAACTTCATCATTCTTCATGGTGTTTTGGAGGTTGTAACCGAAAAGTGACTCGATCATTTCCTCGTCAAACCTGTGCAAAATATCATCATCATAAACAAGTTGTACAAGGGAGAAAGTCATTATCCTAATGGAGAGAATGTACATCTTACTCAAACGAGCTTGATCTCATCTTGTCCCATACTGTCGAACGATCCGATGCAGCTCTGACTTTGTCCCAATGAAGAGGTTTAAGCTTTGGTAATGGGGCGCCGTCTTTGCCCAGTGGTGTATGTTGAGTGAGCTGAGATGGGGGAGGAGGTGGGACTTTGAGAGAGTTGACATTTCCTTTCGGAAGAGGGGGGCATGGAGGTGGAGGTGGAGGAGGGGGTAACGATAATTCAATATGTGGAATTTTGTTTGATTCTGATGATGACGAGCTCAAAAGGTTAGGTATCCTCTTTGTTGAAGAAAGGATAGACTTAGAAGGATAAATATGTTCGACCGGTGGAGGAGGGGATGCAAGTGGAGGAGCCGATGACTGACTTGGAGTTGGGGCCAAGGGAAGTTGGGAAATTTGAATTGATTTCTCTGTTGTAGTGCCTATAGAACAATGTGATACCTTTGATTCGTTTTGGGAAAAATTTTCCGAGTTGACGCTAAGACTACCGGCTGATGCATCAGAAAGTCTAGCATGTGATGAATGTGAATCACAAACAGAATAGAAAGATTCAACATCAGAGGAATTGGCTTCCTCGGGAATAAATTTATCGTAGACTGAATGAACTTCTTCAGTAATTACTTTTTCACCACGTGATGAAGAGTTACAGCCATCAAATTCATATTCGTATTCAGAAATTTCACAAACAGAGGTTATTTCTCCAACAGCCAAATCTCTATCATTCTCACATTCTGGTTTTACGAGTTCTTTAACTGGTTCTTCGCTCTCTTGAATTGTAAAATTTACCGTGCTTTGATTTGAGTATGTGTTTTGAGTGTCCAAATTAAGCTTCAAGCAAAATTTTTCGGGTTCTAATGCAGTTTCTAAGGAATCAAGGTAAAAAAGGTCAGGACCTGTATCAGAATTTACCTTTTTCACAGAGCTTTGGGCACTCATATACTTTGATTTACCTGTGATTCCTGCCTCGGTGCTGAATACAGAGATAGTCCTCTTCGATCTCTTTTTTCGTCTTTCAAAATTCCAGCAGCCCCAGTACATCCCAATGGCACATAATACTAGAGAGGTAACTCCAACAGAAACAAGAACTGCTGTCCAAACTCTTGTAGAAGTACCCTTATCACCCTTTTGTATCTTGTGCGTAGAAGGCATCGGACGATGATAGTGGTGCGAGGGCGGACGAGGATGTCCATGCGGATGCAGCACCGGAGTAGGAGCGGGAGCATCAGTCGCAATGTTGAGTTCCTGGGAAGGTCCCGGAGCTGGTGCTGGTGTCGGTGAGCAAGCATTTGTTGGCGTTTTTATGTGGAAGCTCTTTAGTCCCAACAAAACTCTTAATTTCTCCAAAATCAAGGCCTTTTGATCTACATTTCCATACCCTCCTGCATTGAATGCCTCTTTTACAACCAAAGTGCGGGTACAATGATATGATGTGAGAATGAAAATGATGATAAAAATCACGTGGAGAATCTGAAAACCATGATCCATGTTCTTGAACCATAAGAAAATGTTCACAACTTTTTGGCCTATAAATCTAACTCATTTCTACTGCTTAAAATGTAATACAAGATTGGGCTTTGGATGGTGAGAAATATTGTATACCAGTAGAGAAGCTGCAATGTAGCAATGTCTTTAATGCTACTCCAAGGAACCCCCAGCTGCAGTTGCAGGTGTACTGGACCTGCTTTATTTCTGTTCTTGTCCTCTTCTCTCTTCTCTCCTCCATTAATTCTCTGTTGAGCACTGTTAATATTTGGTACATCACCACCTTCTACTTTGTACACTTTCTCATATGGGGTTTATTTATGATGATTCTTTCTACAGGGCAATCTTTCATCTAATACAAAAACTGACCAGTTTCTCCCGTTCTTTGATTATTCTGACACTCGTTGTTTTAGATCTTCCACTGGATTAAGCTATGATCGACCTTAAATTTATTGGGAATTCGGCTCAACACTTACACATCATTTGCGGTTGGAGAACTTCTCAGGACATGAAATTAGATTCATGGGAATCCAGATTTTATGTAGCTAAATGTCATTATTCAAGCTACAAGTGTTTATGTGTAGGCCCAAATTTGTTGGAATTGCTTTACACTTCTGTAGGGTGATAGTGCAAGTTGTCCAACCTGGGTAATTTTTATCAATCTTTTTACATGCATATCTTGATTTACACTTTGGTTTATACTTGGCACAATTTCACATCATTTTTCACATCTCACGCATTTAATCCAACCATCATAACAGATTCATTTCATCAATCTGTCAATCAAATTGTACAAATAGTTTAATTCATTTTTTAAGTTAGATAGGGACAAACATGGTCCATCACTTTCTCATGTGATTATCCCACTCACTTATTAATATTGTTATAATGCATAATAATATTGTAAAAAGTAGAATAAACGATATTTTAAATTTTTTTTTTTTTTTAAAGTAGTACATCTTTCTAACAAAAAAGTAATAAATTTATATTTGGTAAACAATACTAGTAAGATCGGACAAAACAATAAAGTTCACACTTCTATTCCCCATTTAGGGTATGTTGGCAGAGCATTTTCTTTTGCCTCAATTTTTTGTATAAGAATTTTTTAAGGAAGTTATCTTAGACCAACTCTCTTTAAAAACTGTTCTACTCAGATAATACACTTTCATAAAATTATCCAAATATATGTTTAAAAACAACTATAAATTTTAGATACAATTTTTTACTTTTCAAAAATCATTCTAAATGGAACTGTAAATATTTATAAAAGAATTAATCTATTTGTATCGAACGTTTTACATAATTTTTGATCGAATTAACAAGGGGCGATCCCTTATTGGGACGTCTGGCCGTGCCACTTGTCAATTCGATCAAAGATTATATAAAATGTTCAGTACACGTAGCATAACCATTTATAAAAACTATATAGTCAAAATTTATCAAACTAACCCATAAATACTTTGCAAGATGCAGAATTCATCTCTTGGAGGCCACTGATGTGGCAACTCCACGTATTGTTACATCAACGATGGACGGTATAACATCTTGACCATTGAGGTTGGATAATCAAGAGGTATATCATACTTCCTAAATCCCAATATTGAAAAGGCTTTGAATTTAGTGCTGTTTTTAGGTTCACAAGTTGACAATTACGGCAGTCTAATTATAAATGGTTTTTCAGATAACATGTAACATGTTACAAAACCTAGTTCCATTGTCTCTAATTGCCTAACCTAACCTAAACTCGTGTGTGTGAAAGAGAGAGAAGTGAAACCGACAAAACAGTGACATACAGACATGAACAAAGGGTTGCAATGTACAAATTGGCCTGTCTTTTCACTTCAGCCTGGACACCCTAAGGCAACGCCATTTAGCTCATTGCTTTCGCAGCAGCATGATGATGCCAGTCGGAACAATGTGGCACGGTTATTGGGATTTTGCTATAATACAATTAAATTGGGAAAATTTTCTAACCCTTCAATTTTCAAATTTTCCCTTTTTTTTTTTGGGACAAAATGAGATTTGTTTCCTATTAATTTTTTTATTAAGTACTTATTTGAGAAAGCTCAAAAAGTCATTAAAAGTTAGGTCAAAATCTATAATAAATTGATTACATATTTTATGTGACCTACAATTTTTATCAATTTTTTAACTATTAGATTTCATTAACTTATATCAAAAAATTTGTCAAATAACACATAAATATGATCATGATTTAGGGGGGTGTTTGACAAATCTTTGGATAAAATTTTTAGCTAATTTTGATAAATTTTAGTGTAATGTGTAGTTGAAAAATTCATAAAAGTAATGTTACCATGAATTTTGTGATTAACATTAAAGTTTAGTCAATTGAGAATTTGATAATTTTAGTAAAATTTTATCAATAAGCACTTAGTTATGCAAAATGGTTGTATTGTCATTTTATTTAAATCTCAATCAACTTTGGTAAAGTTGATAGAAACACTAAAGCAAAAATAGAAGACATCCGCACACCTTGTGTCCTCCATCCCACGAGTAGATGCACTCATTCAACATATTGTACCCTTCTATTTCAACACAGATACCTCAGATAATTTAGACCCTATAAACATGCTAGTTGAAGGTATTTATGTGGACCAAAAGAACTCAAACCCACCATCTAACCATCACTATTTTCATTATAGAATCACCCAAACAAAGAAATCACATATTCATTCAACCAGATGTTGAAGATGAAGAGAATACGAAGAAGAACTCACAGAGTGAAAATTCTAGAAGACGATAGGCAAAACAGAATGAAAGAATGCCCTAATGATTTCAGTACAAGGCACTATTTGCACACTTAGTGACCATCGTTGATCTCATATCAATATCAACTGTCCATAGTCATTAACAACATAGAATTTCAAGAACCAACTAAAATACAACTAAAGTAGCACTTCTCAAATATGTTTTCATCTGTTTAAAATGGGTCCGAGTTTTGGGCCTCAAATGACTACGCATTAGAACTTAATAGCTGGGAGAAGCCCGATTTCATCATTGCCATAAATGGATTGGATTTTGCATCACAGCCCAACGACCTTCTCACACGTATAAGGTCCTCTCTCTTATGACCCCCTTTCTTGTCCTAACGCCCATGAACGTCATTGTCGACATTTTTTCGTATTCGTATAATTTATAG
>CAIGRQ010007730.1:0-16644 GCA_903798375.1 Fraxinus sp. D2006-0159
ATCAGCTAAATATCTATTTTTATAATTTCAGTAATGCGAGTTGGAAGATGCTGTGTGAATTTGAAGATATCTTGTGATAACTTCTATATGCAAATAAAAGTTTGAATTTTATATATCATTGCTGTTTTTGTTATCTAATCTTTAAATCGTCAATTGATCTTTACCTAATTTTTGAGAATTCGTGTTAATAAAATTGAATTCTGGAATTGGTATTATATATATGTGCAATTGACAACTAGAACATAATTGATTATCTGGTCATGAAAGAAATTTTGGCAATTGCAGAAGCGGGTTGATTTAGACAAAGGTGAGTCGATTTGACCAAGTTCAGGTCAATGTAATTACCGATTCAAAAAAGGAAAGAATGTCTTTTGAAGCATCTACATTTGACCAAAGAAAAAAAAGAGAGAGAGAGAGATCTTCGGAATAAGAAGTTAATATGACTATTGTTTAATCATGTATGAGAAGAGATAATCCTATTGTAAAACTATACAATTCAAACATCTTCTCATCGTCATCTCCTTGGTTGATCCACCACCACAATCACTACGGCAGCCCCCGATTCTATATCAATCACCACCGCCAGAAACTCATATGTTGTTAATTTATTTAGAAAAAATAAAATAATTTAATTAATTCAATTAAAAAAATAAAAAATTATTTAGTTTCGGTTCTTATTCGATTCTTCGGTTCTTGGTGTAGACCCGAGATCCAACCCAAACCCATCGGTTCTCGATTCGGGTATCCATTCGGGTATTTAACTTATGAAGAACCGCTCGGTTCGGTTCAGTTCAAACCGATTCGATTCGAAACTTTTGTCCAGCCTTAGTTTCCAATTGATCAAATTTGCAACAATAGCTATGAAAACTTGCATTCGAAAGTTAGAGATAAAAATAATAATTTTTTTGGTTTTAATCCAAATATGAGATCAACCGTATATCAACAATTTATATATGATACGAACTCAAACCTTGTTTTATATTAAACAATGACATGATGTATCATTTTATTTGTATTTTTGCATGTGAATTAAGATGCTAAAATTAAAAAGTGACATTCTCTGTCAATTTTTCTAAAAGGGTCGTAATCTATGTCATTTTGAATCAATTAAATAGATGCATACATGTGTTTGTGAAAATTTAAATATAAACAGAAATATAAATTAAAACTTTACTTTACAATAAAAGTGATATAATATGACACTTTATTTATATTTTTGCATACATATGAGTTAATTTGACGAAAATAAAAAACGACATAGCATGTTACTATTTTTTTTTTTTTAAACAAAAAAAAAAAGGAAAATGATATATGTACAAAAAAAAAAAGTCTCACACTATTCCATTTGTATTTATTTTACAGATATTGTTAAAATTAACATTTTCATCTATTATGGACACAAACGAGAACGAAAAACGAATATAAAAGTGACAATGAATATAAAAATTGTTGTCGCAACGGAATGCACACAAAATAACATTTGTTAAAATATAGACGTCGTTTTGTTGAAAAATTAAATTTTTATAATGTTAAAAAGAGACTAAGTTGTCATTGATATTTGATATACAATTTAATCAATAAGACAACTGGTGTATTATTATATTTAAATATAAGCTAAATTTTGATATGAAGTTCAAAGGCAAAAAGTGGCATATGATATCACGTTATTAAAGTATATAGTTGCTAAAAAGTATCATACAACTTTTTCATAAAAATTTGGCATATCAAATCCATTAAAACTAATATTCATGTATATGATTAACTATCAATCTTGTAAAAAGAGAAAAGAAAGACTGCTAAACGATAAATGAAAGAAATTCAAAAAAGTGACTAACTAAAAAAGGTGACAAAAGCTAAAAAAAGTGACAAAATCAATTTGTTGACTTTCAGGATTTTCGGCATAATTAATACGGGAATATGCAATTCTAATTAATTTTTTTAAGAGTATTAATCTAATATTTTATTTTGTGAGGGTAGTAGGCCAAATTTTCTCTCTATTTCTTATTCTAAGTCCATATCATATCAAATAAAAAGTGATAAATATGTACAAATTTAAATAATTTCATTCGATTCCCGGCCAAGTGCAATAGCATATTTAACAAATAGCTTATACTCATAACCCTTCTCATTGACGTAAATTATTTCTAATTTAAAATTTCATTCCCAAAACTTAATGTTGGGATTCTCTTTGAAATACAACCCACGAAATTCATCGAACAAGCACGAAACAATAAAGAATACAAGAACACGCGAAAATGTTGACCCAATTCAACCAAATGGCCTAGTATGGGGCTGAACAACAGCCCAATCCACTAATGTAAACAACCGTCCACAAAGAGAGAGTTTACAGAGAACACTCAGAACACAGTTTTGGTCATCGATCATAAGATCTCCTAAAAACCATACAGATCAAACTCACAGATCTCACCATACACTTACAGAAAACTGTACAAAACAAGCCTCTATCTCAGGCCTGATTATACACCCCAGATTCACCTCTAAATGCTAGAATCAATACAGAGAAATCATCAAGAAGAAGAAAATTACAGACTCGACACAAACGAGCCAAAAAGGAGAGAGAACGAAGAGTCTGGAAGAAAAATGAAAAGTGAAAGTCTCAACAGTAGCTGAAGGGACGATATTTACTCCAAGAATCCATCTCAGCCGTTAATCCCATCCAACGGTCATGATAGTTTCAAACTAACACTATTCGGGAGAATCACTTAGCTACCAATAAGTGGTTGACACTTAAGAAGCTGAAATTAAAAATAATCAGCCAAGCCAATTGACACAAATAGCACCAGTTTAAAAGTGTTTTGAGAATCACAACTCTCACACTTAGGGCGAGTTCGGTAGAGATTAAAATACATTTTTCACACAAACTCACTTTATTAAGGGCCATTCGGTAGAGATTAAAATCGGATTAAAATTGAAAAATTAGTCGTTATTGTTGACTTTTATTAGATGAGTGGAACCCAATAACGGCTATATTTTTAATTTTAATTGGATTTTAATCAGTACCAAACAGGCTCTTAATTTAAATTATATTTCTAATTCCACTTTCACATTTCTTGCCCGTATTCATTTGCTCAAATTGCATTTCAATTTTCAAATTCTCAACCTTATATTGTTCATTTTTCTTGATTTCAAACTTTTCAACAATTTAAAAAAAAAAAAATTTATTTAACAAAAATTCAGAAAAATGTGGTATAATATTTCATCAAAAGGTATAATTTGAATGGCTTCCGGATGTATCAATATTTACATTTTTCTGTAACCTTTTTATTGATTCCATGATTCACTCATGTTTGTTTTTAGTATTTGTTTTATAATTAATAATTTAATGTTTATAAGTTTTTTTAGAACTGTTTTTGCTGATTCAAACTTGCTTGCACAATTTGAAATCATTGTGGATTACATATTCTTCGCAAGGATTTCCCTTTCTGCTTATCTAATTTCACGGTTCTACAACATATGGTGTTTCGCTTGATCAGCCTTACGAATCTGTAGATAATGCCATATGATAATTTTTCAGCTCTATATGCTTTTAGTATATTAAATCTTTTAAAATTCTAGTCCAACCCAAAGTAAAATTGTGACTACGCCTTGACAATTTGTTCATGTGCAACGTTGGATAGATAAGATTAACATTTACCAATTTTCCAAGACAAGACATAAAACTGATCGCAAAAATTCCATTTTTTCACTCTTCAATTGTTCAGCCATCTTTGAAATTTCTAACAAACCTATAGCAAGTCAATTTTGAGAAAAAAGAAAACACGTTAATTTCTGTTGGAAAATTGGTTTTTTATTAATTGGTTTGACTAACTTTTGATCAATTACTTTAGTGGATCCCGTTAGTTGGATATAATACATTTTTGGCCGAATGTGTTTTACTCCATGAGTAGATTAATGTAGTGTATTTATTTTCTCAAAATCAATTCAGGGTGAATGAGAAATTAAGGCCAGAAGATGACCACTTGAAGTTCAAAATTGGTGGAAAATTGGAAAATGCCAATCCCACGTAGAAAACTTAGAAGAATATAAACCACTTTATATTGCTCAAGTTTGGGACTTGAGTTTGGACCTAAGGAGTACCAATAGTTTTTGAAGGGGAGAGAACATACATGCTAGTAGGTTGGGCCAAAGTCTACACACACGCGCTGTCACCGCCGTCCGTCCGACCGATCGGTCAGCTCGCCTCGGCAAAGCACGGGCACGAGTCACTAGTCGTGGGTCGTGGCGTGGGCTTGGACTGGGACTGGGGACAAACTAATATATATTTTTTGGTAAAATAATATTATATTTATTTTATTTTGTTATTATTTAAAATAATAATATATTTATATTATTATTTTTTCGCGATTTTTCTTTTGCTAACACGTGTATTCTTTTAGAAGGACAGTTGATGGCTGGCTGGCATCTGGTGACTGTTGTCCAAAAAATATTTCATGCATTTTAGTACTTCAATTTTTAGAGAGATCAAAACATTAGCAGGTTCGTCGAAACTTGTAATTTGTAGTGCTACTATTACAAGTCGAGATCATTGTATCTTGGGAGACGAATACCGAAATACCGTCAGCACCAGTGCGGGGCATTATCGTCTTAAGGAGAAACAGTCGAACTCTTGCCTCAATCATTTTTTCGTGCCTTCATTTTCACGATGTTATTCTGTCCAAATTAATTCGCGTTGATTTCATTACTTGCCTATTTCCAACAATTTCATATTTTCTTGACCCATTAAAATCTGTGCTATGTATCCAATGCTTCGAAAGAAAAGTTTGGCATATTTTCTAATTAATTTAATTGCTTGCTCCAATGTCACGCACAATTTGAATATATAATTTACTTGCTTGCTCCAATGTCAAGCACAGTTTCAAATCATTATGGATTACATATTCTCCACATGGATTTCCCTTTCGGTTTATCTAATTTTATGGTGCTACAATATATGGTGTTTCACTTGATCAGCCTTACGATTATGTAGATAATGTCGTATTATAATTTTTCAGTTATATATGTTATTAGTATATTAAATCTTTTAAAATTCTAGTCCAACCCAAAGTAACATCATTTGTGAGAATTTGTTCATGTACAACGTTGGATGGATAGGATTAACATTTACCAATTTTCCAAGACAAGACAATACTGATCGCAAAATTCCATTGTTTCGCTCTTCAATTATTCAGCCATCTTTGGAATTTCTCACAAACCTATAGCCAATCAATTTTGAGAAAAAGAAAACACGTTAATTTCATATTTTCTTGACCCATTAAAATCTGTACTATGTATCCAATGCTTTGCAAGAAAAGTTTGGCGGCTGTACTATATATGAAGTGCTTTGAAAAAAAGTTTCACTTTTCTGGTAGCCTCTCAAGTGCGAACTATTAAGGTTAATAATAGGGAAAATTGCAGTTACGGTATCAAACTTTTCAATTTTATTACAGACTTTACCAAAATCTTTTATTTGTACCACATACGGTATAAAACATTTAAACAATTCGTATTCAGAGTCCAAATTGACAGTTTCCGTCCGTTGATCGTTAGTTGATCAATAATAGTAAATTTTGACTAATTTTAACAAAATTAGGGGGGATAAAATGATAACTTGACAAAAACAAAAACAAAAACTTGCAATTTCTCATTCCCGACATCAACAGTGCCGACACCATCATGAGCACACTGCCAACACCACCTCCTCCTCCTCCTCCTCCTCCCACCAGCACCACACCACCAGGCAGAGCGTGTAGCAGCCACCACAAATTCGTCATTTCTCTTCAACTATCAAATTCTCATTTCTCTCCTCACAAAACACAATTCTTCCTTCTTCAAGATTCAAACTCCTACCACACTCCTCTCACTTTACATCTCAAGAAAATATTTAAAGATTGAAAATTCACTTGCAATGTGTAAATTGATTCTTATATATATATTAGATATGTTTTCTTTTTATCTTCGCCGATCCCCTCTATGTAAATTTCTTTTTGTTGCTTTCTACAATCCTGCATCAATGGCGACTCACAAAATCCATGGCCTAAACCTTTGCGGAGTTGTTTATGAAAAAAAGCGCATAATTGGTGCTCACTCTCGCCACTTCTTATCTCTCACTGTACTTTTCCTTCTTCCCCTCTCCTTTTCATCCGTCATCTACCTAAATATTCAAACCACTTTTTGGAACCTAATTCCTCCATTCTTTACCAATTTCACCAAATAGGGTGCAAATACAACTTCTATTCCTCCCCCACTTCCACCAATTACACCACCCCCAAAACAACAAAAGAGCTTGCAACTGACCACCATCGGCAGGTTCTTTTTCCACCAAATAGGGCGATGATAGGGAGTGTAATTTGATTTTTTGGGTGAGATGATTGGGGAACATTGAAGAAGGAGATGGGTTTTATTTTGTGGATTTTGGGAGATGGGTTTTATTTTGTGGATTTTGTTTATTTTTTATACGAAAATTATAAAGTTACCATTCTACCCTTGTCTTATTAGATCAAAATTATTAAAATTTTAATTTTTGAACTCAGCTGACGGTTTTTTGGATCAAACGGACGGAAACTATTAATCTGGACTCCGAGTGCGAATTGTTTAAAGGTTTGGTACCATGGGTGGCACAAATGAAAGATTTGGGCAAAATCTGTAAAAAAAAGTGAAAGATTAGGTATCGTGGCTGCAATTTTTCCTTAGTAATATAATGTTTAGGAATTGGTTTTCTTCAACAATCAATGCCAAGATGTCGATACTACTTTTCCCCTCAAAAAAATAAAATAATCAGAAAAAAATACTTGGAGAGTGTTTGATGAGAATTAAAATTAGATTTTTAGTAGATAATGATTGAAGTTTTTGAAATGTGTGATTGAAAAGTTGTGGGACGCATGAAAGATGTGGTTAATATTGATTGTTTGACTTTGACTTGGATTAAAATTAGAATTTAATCCGAACCAAACAAGGGCTTGGAATAGTTGATGAATTTTCTAAGTGAAAACTAAGAGAAAGATTCATTATTTCACGAGCAGAATGATGGATTATTATTAGCTTTTAGTATCACGGAGCTGAATATATTTATTCAGCATTTTAAATTAATCAAATTTTATGAAACAGAAAGACTCCAAAATAGATGATTTTGGTAACGAAATTAAATTAAAACTCTTTTTTTTAAAAATAATTTACTGAAAGTTTATTAATCATAAAGACTGTAATTAAAATATGTTTTGAGGCTTTAAGCAGTATAAAAGTATAGGTCCATACTCGTACAGAATTCAATTTGTCAAATTTTCTACCATATGAAATAAAACTTTTAAGCATTTATATTAAGGACATGTTTGACACCCATTAATTTATTTTATGATTTGTTATATGATCACTTTCAACCAAATATTTACATAATAAAATATTCTACACGTGTATAATTTTTGATTGATATTTTTTCTAATTAGCCCTAATTAGTTGATATTGTTACATTTTGTAGTAACCTCATTCTCGTATAAAAGGATGGTATATTGTATAGTTTATATACACCTCAAAATATACAAATATTTTTTTACTTCTCTCTTTTCTTTCTATACTTTTCTTATTTCTACATGGTATGAGCGTCATCAGCTCTTCGAGTTAGTTTCAAAATTTGCTAAAAAATTGATTTTAATATCCACCAGGGGTGTGTTTGAGCTACATTATTTTGGAAAAATATATTTTGAAATAGTAGATTGAATGAGAATGTATGATTGAAAAATAAGGAAAAGTTATTTATGTGATAGAAAATATTATTTTATTGAAAAATGTATAGTTAAAAATGAGTAGAAGAATGAGAATGAAAATTTGATGCAAAACCGTTCATTTGGTGTAATATAAAGATTATTTCTCATTTTGTCCATCATTTCTCTACTACAATAATTCCTTTTTTTCTAATCATTTTGTTACTTCATTTTTAACTGTTTTCAATTTTGGTGTGAAAGTTGCACCACCGGGCACGGCCTCGATTGACACCACTGGGCATTGGCTACCAAATTCTTAAATGAAATTTTCTATTTGTACATCAAAATATGTACACAAGGGTCTACACCGCCTCATATGGGGGTGGGACCCATTTGTATAAAATATTTTTTTATTTAAGTGGGTCCCACCTCCATGTGAGAACCCCCCCCCCCCCCCCCAATGTAAAAAAACCTACCCCCTTCCTAACAGCTCTCTACTAGACCTTTATCAGGTCTGGTAGAACAACACTCCTCTAATTTTATTAATCTTTTTATTGAGGGGGGCATGTGATAGTAGATTGAATGAGAATGTATGATTGAAAAAGAAGGAAAAGTTATTGATGTGATAGAAAATATTATTTTATTGAAAAATGTATAGTTGAAAATGAGTAGAAGAATAAGAATGAAAATTTGATGCAAAACCGTTCATTTGGTGTAATATAAAAGATTATTTCTCATTTTGTCCGTCATTTCTCTACTACAATAATTCCTTTTTTTCTAATCATTTTATTACTTCATTTTTAACTGTTTTCAATTTTGGTGTGAAAGTTGCACCATCGGGCACGGCCTCGATTGACACCACTGGGCATTTTTTTTTTCCCAATTAATGAGAATCAAACAGCACTAAATAAAACTTTATATTAGTCGGAAGTTAAATTCCTAAGTGAGAAAAGAAGTCAATAGTCAATACGTGTATAATTCAAAATTAACTTCTTGGAAGATATCATTGCAAAACAACAGGTCGTATATTTTCTCTTATCTCGCTTCTAGACAACGTTATCTGGTGCGGTGGTGGCTGCAAGATCCTTCCTATATATAGGGCATTATTCCTAGTTACGAAAGATATATATCCATATTGCATGCAGAATAGCACTTAGAATAGAAACTAAGAGCTAAAGTTCAGAGCTTAATTTTATTAAGAATGGCGATGGAACGTATCATCATAGCAGCACTTATTACCAGTAGCCTAATTTCCGTGGCCACTGCCATAGCCGGAACTGCCACTTTCTACACTGTATATATTCGTAAGTTTCTCTCCGTACGCCTGTCAAGATAAATGTATTGTTGCTTCGATAGCCGGAGATTTTCTGCTACTGTTTGTTGTTTTCCTTTGGGATTATTGTTATTTGCAGTTGAAGCTATATAAGTCCCTGTTTGTCTCCCTTCGAAAAAAAAAAATTTAATTTTTATAATCATTTTAAACTACACATTCACATAAAAAAAATATTTTACACGTAAACCATAAACTTTTCTCCATTTTTTAATCAAATATTCTCTAAAAAATCACTAGTCAAAACATCATTTTCTCAATAATGACCATCAAACGGGTCTAAATAAAAATTAATAATTAACGAATCCTACTACATGAACAATTACGCTCTTAATATATGAGACCTCGTGTAACTTAAGGCTGGACAAAACTTTCAAACCAAATTGGATAAAATTGAATTCGAACCGAACTAAACCGAAATGAGCGGTTCTCCTTAAGTTAAATACTCAAACATGTATGTGAATCGAGAACTAACATGTTTGGTTCGATTCTCAATTCTAAACCAAAAATCGAAGAACCGAATCTCCCTAATTTTCTTAATTTTTAATCTTAAATAAGTCTAGTTATTTTAGTTTTTTCAATAAATTGATAACTAATTAATTTAGTCCAAACTCAAATATGAGTTTACTATTTCTAATTTCCAGTCAAACTTAACTTAGTTAAATTGACTTAAGTTTTACCCAAATCTCTTATTCTACCGTAGTGTCATTTCTACCGTTCTATTATTTTGAACTAACTATTTTCCTTTTCCCAAAATTTTAATAATTAAATCTATGAAGAACTCAATAAAGAGAGGTGCAGAAGATATCACGAGATTGGACTACGTTATTTTATAAGAGTTAAGATTGAATATGTCATAGTCGAATTAATGTAGCGTTGTAATATAAAAAGAAATTAATTATTGTATGAAAATCCGGAACCGAATCGAACCGAACCGAATCAAATGGAATTGAACCTGAACGGATTCATAATTAAATTTAGACCCGACAGTTTCATTTACTAAATATCCGAAAATTTCGAATTTGATTCGATTCTAAAGAAAACTGGATTGAATCGGACAATGCACAGCCCTGTATCTTGTAATGTTGTCATCATAATGTTCAGTCACGCATAGACCAAGTCACTAAATGCTAGACACAATGAAATCAAGTTGGACTATATAACTATATAGAGGAGACGCGATATATATTTATTTAAATATTGTATTCATTAAAATTCATTAAATAAAAACTCTTTTACTAAGAGTAACGTGAAATCCATCTTATGGCTACAAAAATCTTATTTTATCTTATCACGAGACATTGACCTTTTAGCCATGGACAAGTTGACCATTCATTATGGAACTATATGTAGCGTCGGCATGCTATGGAAATCAAGGCCAAGGTACAATGATAGCAGCAGCTAATCCTTCATTGTACAACAATGGAGCAGCTTGTGGAAGTTTTTACAGAGTGAGGTGCACTGGAGCCACCAACCAAGGACCATATCCATGCCGAGACGGAACAATAACTGTAAAAATTGTAGATCTGTGTCCAGGCTGCGGACCAAACCAACTTGATCTCTCTCGAGAGGCCTTTTCAATGATTGCTAATCCTGATGCTGGAAGAATCTGTATTGACTATTCCCGGTATTCAATTCTTCTATTTTATTAATATTTTTTATTTCTTTACCAATTTTTGGATACGTTTTTAATTTCTTGTTTCCTTGTGATTTGCAGGGTTTGAGAGAACTTTGGGAGATAAAAGAACTTCAAAGCTATTCAGAATAAGCTTTTTAGCATGTTTTATGCAAATATATATAACACCCCACTACTGGTTGAATAAAAGAAATCCGGTAGAAATCAACTTTAGATTTCTATCATAAAAATAAAACTAAGGATGTCATGTACGTGAAGTCACATATCTTGTGATGTCTTTGTAGAAATGAAACTTTGAAGTTCAGGTAATGTATTATATTATCATGTTATTCAATCTCTAAATTATGACATAGAGAGATACTAATGCAGCCAGAAGCAACAAAAATTAAGCAAACGAATAACATAATCAAATATTCATTGATTCTTTGCAAGAACACCAAATACTTGACAATCAAGATTCATTGATTCGTTCAAGAATGTTGAGAGTTGACTCTTGATCAACAAATCATTGACTACGTAGAGTACCGATTTTGACCACAAGAATTGGAAATCTCCCACTTTCAATAACAATCAATTGTCAATGAATCCTAATTATAGCTTATAAAGGAAAATAAAAGCCCCAAGTTAATCTTCTAAACAAAGCCAAAACTCTAGAAAATTAATCTGAACAAATCTCCTACTAATTTTAACATAAAATATATTATCATGTATATAAATTATAAACTTGTTTGGTCTTTATTAATTCTAAAATATATTTTTCTCTTTTATTTTCAGTCGCACATTCTTCAATAGAATAATATTACACACAAATTAAAAAAAAAAATTCTTATTTTTTAGCTACACATTCTCTATCAAAATATTATTTCAAAATACATTTTGGGCAAAAAAAATAATAATAAGCTCAAACAAGCTAAAATTCTACTTTTCATTAGAATATAAGTATCAGTACGAGTTAATAAGTTCTGTTCAATTGGTCAATTCTACATGAAAAAAAATGTCATTATCTATTCAATTCAAATTCCATCTAAGTATTTAGTTGCTTCAAATATGTTGAAAGATATATTACCTAGTGAGATGAAAAATTTAGAAATAAACTTAAAGAGTTAGATATTTGAACTTTAAGTTTTAAGATCAAATGGACTATTCTAAATATGCTTTGTATAGTACTACTAGTTGAGTAAGAAATAAACTTTGCAGAATATACAGACAAGTACTACAAGTTGAATAAGAGACATTGAACAATAAATGATTTTAGCATCGTGACAAGTCAAAAAAAGTGAGAATTGCCGATCAAAATGCGTTCACCATTGCTTGAATTGAAATTTGATGCGCTTTGTTCAGCAGATTTTTTAGAGATTTATGGAGGTTCGTGGACGGTTTTGGAGTTTTGTTAACGTATTAATTACGGTTTTGAATGTTATGACTTAGAGTTTGTTAATAAGTGTCTTATTCTTTAGAGTGTTGTTTTACTGCTTTGATTTCTTCTTTGTTATGTTACCACGTTCGTGGGCTGCACTTGTTGCTTCTCTTTCATCTTGTAAGGCTTTTATATAGTCAAAGTTGTTTCTCAAATAAATCAAGTCATTCCCAATTTGTTTTGTGTTCTTGATTCTTTTGCTGTGATCATTTAACTTACAACATTGAAAGGTCTTACTTTCTTTTAGTATACTAATTTGTTTTTTTTTCAGAGTATTGAGTCTAATTTTCAATAATGGGTTGGTTGTGAGCCCATTCACATTTCCATTAAGGGTCCAGAATTTTTTAGGCAAGGGACTATTGCGTTCTAAATTTTCCAGATTAGGGCAAGCCCCCACCAACCTTTAGAGGTGGACCAAGCCGATATATAGGTAGGACTAAACAACGAAATCGTCAAGCTGCAAAATCAAATAGAAATCACTTTTTTTGAAACCATTGATTTGGATCCACGGCGAATGTTTTGGTTTCACACCAAACCAAACCGCTTCAAAATGATTTAGTTTAGATTTCAATCTTTGCAAACCGTTCAAAACAAAAAATAAAATAAAATTTTATCCAACTCAATTAAAACTAAGCACAACCCAATTAAAAAGATATATCCATATAAAACATAACCCAAAGTGTTGATGTACGTCGTAAAGAGTTATTTACGGCGTACAATGCTAGCCAATTATCTATCTCATAAATCATATCCAAATATATATTAGTCATCACAACTGTAAACGTGAAATCCTCAAATTGGGTGAAGTTTTAAAAAAAAATTGCTTTTGAACCATATTCATCCACAACACATTACAATTGAGTAGACAATTAATTAGAAATTTTAATTCAAACTTACACATTTCTTTTCTTTGTACTAATAATTTTCTCGAATTTTGATTAAATTTTCGTGCCAATTTATCCAAATGTTCTTATTTTTTGGTAATTGTTTGCTATATTTTACTGACATTTGTGTTGTTTTGTTCTCACATGCGTAGGGATCCTTAAATTTTTATTGAACATCATTTTTTGTTTATTTAATATTTCTATTCATTTTCTTTTATTAGTTGTTTTATATCATTTAATATAATAAATGAATTTATAGATTATATTCTTACTTTTATGGAGAGAATGAATCATGTGTTACAGTTATAAATGTTGCACCATTTAGTACACTAAGATGTTAAAATGTTTCTATCACGTTACATTATAATGGTATTATTTATGTTTTACCCTGAAACTTTAAACTAATATTTATGATTTAATTTATTTGATATACGTTATATTTTTTATTTATTAAACCGTTGTTTCAAATCGAACCAAATTGAAAAAAAAAAAAAGTAGTTTCAATTGTTTTGGTTTAAAAATTGAAGTGGTTTGGTTTGGAAAAAAAATTCCAAACTGCTTTAAGTGGTTTGATTTCAAAATTTATCACAAATCGTCCAAATCGAATCGTGTTCACCCCTAGGTATAGATATCAAATGTGTTGACAATGTACGATGGCCCGGACAGGCATTTTTAAATTTTATTTATTTTAAAAGTCAACCTAAAAAAAACCACGTCTACTCAACTAACCAGGCCTCACACTTTTCAATACAAATTTGCCCGACCAAGCAAAAAGTGTGTGTCATGTTGAGCCACCTCAAAAGTAAACCGGATGGCTATGCACCTTCAAATTAATCATAGTTTAAGCATTCAATTTTCTCATTAAAAGCAGTCACAATCGCTTAAGACTCACCTCAAGCTTCGGATGACTTTATACCACAACACACGATTGATTCGCATACCAAACTAATAATAGTTTTGAGCATTCAAATTTTTCATTACAATGCAGTTCCGTCACCTCAAGCTTATAAATTCTTAACAAATTTCAAGATGATGATAATAACCATGACAACCAAGTTTTTGTTGCCAAGTCTAATTTTCATTTGTTGAAATTCCATAGAGATCTTGATATGTATATAAATCAATATTCTTGATTTCATATTGAAATTCCAAGAAATCTCAATTTCATATTAGTGGAAAAAAAATCTTCATTACCAAGCAAGCAAGAAATTTTCTATTAGGGTCCGTTTGATTGCAAAAATATGATTTAGGTGGAAAGAAAATGAATTCTATGGAATTGAATTATCTAGAACTTATTTTACTGAGAATTGTCAATTAATTGTGTTTGATTGATATAATTTTCTACCTGAAAAATATTGAAATTTTGGGTCTTTTGGTGTTCGTTTGACTTTATTTTTGAGGAAACTGATTTACCTCAAAAAAACAAGAAAATTTAACAAATCAATAAAAAAATGTGAAAACTAATTACCTGGAAAATATTTTCTATTAAACACTCTAAAAAGTGGAAAATGGCAAAAAGTTTTATTTTCCATCTTCCATGAAAAACTCTCTATCAAACAGGGCCTTGTTAGAAGTGATAAATTTGAAAAACCACATTTAAACAATTTATTATGGTTAATTTTATATATATATATATATATATATATATATATACACACACACACACACACTATTCAAGATCAAACAAGAAACTTGAGGTTAGAAGGCATGAATAATTTTTGTTGTACGATAGAGATAATGGATAATGAATGACCAAAATAGAGTTACACGTGGACAAGAAGTAGTATGACAAGTTCTTCAAAATACTCTATTTATAAAGAGTATTTTTAAATTCGGTGTAATTTAATTTATACACACCATCAATGTTCTTTCTTTTAATGCTTCATTTAGTTTTTTCAAGAAAGTTTATTTATTTCTCCTCTTTTATTTTATTTTATATGTCAATAATTAATCAATCCAAATATGATTGGAATCATTTAAAAAGCAGAGTATTTAAATTCATTAACTTATTAAATGCATTCATTATATAGTAAGAATGATCGAACTCACTGAAAATAACAATATTCGACCCAACCAACACTTAGGGTGGTGAATAGGTAATTTATGCGAAATTTAAATTTATCAATTAATAAGTTTGACATTATCAATTATATCAAGATGAATTCGCATGCAATACTATCCTAAGTTGAATTATCGCAGTTGATATATTACATAAAATAAATAACACTACAAAATTGATGATGGAGAATACCCCTCGCGGAATAAAAACTTCTAGCCCAAACCAGCAGTATCAACTGTAAACGATAAAAACTTACAAATTATTCAGACTCTACTAAACCTTAGTACTTTTGACCTCCTAGCTGTAATCGCGAAGGCCCTCCTGTACTGCGTGATTCGGCACTAGCTCTCGACCATCTAGATTCGTTTATCTCATGTGGAGTACCTGAGAGTTCCTTATTCTCCTCCAACCAGAACTCTGGTCACCTTTCTCTATCTCTAGGATTTGCTGACGCAATCAAATTATCTCATGTCACCTATGATTTTGGCTCTGCTTCTAACATTATTCTTTTGACAAAGTGGTTTAACTCATAAAATAAGTACTAAAATAAAATTTTCACCTAATAGTACTAATTTTCAGTAACTGATCAAAGCAAGCTAACAGACTAGTTGAACTAATTGCAGTATCGGTATACTAAGGGTTCGAAGACCGAGGTACAATGATATACTCTATTAATATGACTATATTTTAATCATGTGTGAGAAGAGATACTCCTATTGTAAAACTACGCAATTCAAACATTTTCTCATTGTCGTCTCCTTGGTTGATCTACCACCACAATCACTATGATAGCCCTCAATTCTACATCAATCTCCACCGTCAAAAACTAAAATATCTGAACACTCAATCTCCTATATTGATTGTGGATTATAAGCTAAACCCTCAATTCTCTTTGAAATAACGAGATTCGACTCAAACAACACCTAGAGAAGGGTGGATAGGTGTAAATGCGGAATTAAAAAATTGTAATTAACTAGTTCAATTATCTTATGTTTGAATATTGCAGAATATAAAAACAGTAAATAATGCACGATATGATCATGAAGAAACCTGAATTGGGTAAAAACTTCGGGCACTTTGACAGTCAAAATCTACTAAAAACGATTGAACTTACAGTCCGCCAAACAAGACGACGACACGAACTTTCTCAACTCCTAATTGCAATTCCCACAGCTCTCACTACACCAAAAAAGAGCTTTTGCAGCGATCAAAAAAAGTTACAAAAGACTTTTTGCAGCGTTTTTCCAAGTGTTGTGGGGTCAGTGTTGCCGTTGAGAGAAGACTTTTTGCAACGTTTATTCATCGTTGCGAAAAAGTCTTTTGCAATGTTTTTTCAACGTTGCAGTAGACCATTTTGCAGCGTTTTTTAAACGTTGCGGTAGACCCCCCCTTTTGCAGTGCTTTTTAAACGTTGCGGTAGTCCCTTTTGCAGCGTTTTTCCAACGTTGCCGTAGACCTTTTTTTTTTTAACAATTATATATGGTAATTGACCGATAAAATTGAAAATGACACTTTGTAAACAAATATTGGAATTTCATAAAAATTGATAATTTCATTACAAATTATTGAATCAATAAAATATTAGAACATTGAATCAATACAACATTTGGAGAACAATCACTAC